>JBAIZL010000006.1:33511556-33634056 GCA_036971475.1 Prosapia bicincta | reverse complement strand
TTACTAACTCAGACGCGTTTCAATAACAAGGTCATCATCATCAGTGAGTGTTACTACTACAAACTCTAACTTACAACTGACTAATAATGATTTCTTTAATTCTAAATGTTTCTATAATATACTGTCTTTTCTATAAATTTGCATTTGTTTTTAGATATTAAAACTCTTTGATTAGCAACATGTGTCTGTCCTGATATGGCCTTTGGGAGCAACATATATTTGAAAGATTCTTACACCTTTTTTTTATTTATCCCTAAATTTTTACATTATAGTAATATTTGTTAGTTTTTAAATTTACTTATTTTCTCATGTTATCTAAATTTTACTTTACGCTTATTGATAATTTCTTTGCTAAAATTGTCTGTTATTTTTTTATTTTGTAGAATACTTATTGATTGTAAAATACCACACAAACTTTGAAACTTTGTAAACACGTGGGAAACCCCATGACTTTAAACACAAAAGACTGATGACTATGTACTCTGTTTAGTATTTATTGTCCAGATAGTTGCAAATATTCACCCTAGAATACAGCACAATACACAGGAACACAAATGGTTAACATATGGCAATGCTAATCTGAGAGGAATGGTAGGACGTACATATACGGGAAAGTTTGCGCTGGTCATTGCGCGATCTCACGTAATGGTACCTGAATGGTAATCAAAGGATCAAGTAGTTTTTTTTTAATTCTATGTATTTTTTAATGTTGCATGTTTTATATAATGCTAAAGGTTCTTTTTAATCTTAGTGTTTTTTATGTGTCAAAGGTTTTTTATACAATTTTCAATGCTTTTGATTGTTTTTCTTTAATGCTAAGTGTTTTCTATAATGTTGCGCGCTATTTATGTAAGTTGACTGTTCATGAACACATAACTCTTTAGCTACAAATATCTTTCGTCATCCATTAGTAAACTGTACGGTGTCATATTCCCCAAATTGTTTCCCAATTCTCGTACTTGTATATAAATGCAATGCTAATTATGACAGTTATATATATAGGCCTACCACTTACACTACAATGTAGCTAAGCAAGAATCTTACTTGGTATATAACATGGTTATCTTTCGAAAACTTTAATTACTTGTCCTCATTTTCGAACATCAATTAAGACTCAGTTGTGCTCGAAAATGAGGACACGTAATTAAACTCTTAGAGTTAACTCCCATATATAGTCTACCAAGTAAGATTCTTGTTAAGTAAGATTATAGTGTAAGTGATAAATTAATTGTATTACTAAAGTGTTGCAAAGTTAGAAATATTATATATATATATATATATATATATATATATATATATATATATATATATATTTATCACTTTTTCTTATTCAGGCTAGTTAAATATTTTTTCAATTACCGGCTTAAATTGTAATTGCATTGTTTTATTATACTCCGAAGTTTTAAATTTTCCATCCTTTCCAAATACGTCCGTCGATAACAAATATATCACTACAAAAACTCTCATCCAATGCAACATCGTCATATTGGCTGTCCTAGAAGAGAAAACGAATAATTATTAGGCCTGCACAAAAATAGACTAATTTTATATAATATTTACAATTAAAGATTCTCAGGGTATTGAAATTTAATTTTAATAGGGTGAATTAATTGGTTTATTGTAACGTTTCACATTTTTCCTTGGAATTTATCTTTATTTAAATATGTTATTTTACTTATTACAAAATTTTTATTTTTACTTACTAGGGCTTCTAGTTCTACGTCACAGCTCAGGCAGGGACTGTCTGTCTGTGACGGCTTTCCAATCTTAAACATAGAACTAGGTTACGCACGAAATAACCATTGGATCTTTAAAAATACAATAATAAACAATTTATTAATTAAGCACAAATTACAAATTGAACAAATGACAACCAATGTATCAAGTGATTTATACCAAAAATTACTGCCAACTATTCTTTTCATATAGCAATTACATATTAAGTGTTCAAATTTATTTACCGAGAAGGTAGTTAGTTAAGTGTTCAAATTTATTTTAGAAATGAATATCCAAAGACGATTTCTACCGTTTATGTGTTAATTATTTATCTGTCAGAATTTAAATTAGTTAAAATTAAAATACATTTCCTTTATTATACTCCAAAAACGTACCTGGCTGTGCACACCACTTGTATAACACTATAACATTTTATTTATCACTGCAAATCACTTTCGCGATAGGGGTACTTGAAAAAAAAATACGAACATTTACTATATGGAACTCATGGAAAAAAGGTTCTGGCTTCTTCTGTACGTTGCATTAATAAACTGGTACCGGCCTTGACATATTAAATTTTGATTAATGAATGCTTATAATTTTTTTAAATCATGTCCGAAATTACTATCACTCGTGTCTCGTCCAAAGACTTTTTGTGAACTTATCAGCTGGATGGACGCGCGAAGCTCAGTTCTCATGCAACCCCCACCCTTATTTGTTCTTATATACATTTTTTATTGGTTCGTGCGGATCATCCCAATTTACGTCACATGGCGTGATCTGGACAATATCCTTAACTTACCACCATCGTACAATACTTTACAATTTTGCCCGCTAGGGGCACCTTACTCCCTACGATAGATTACCAAGTGTTCACCAAGAAAACAAAAATTTTTCTATATTGGGCCTATCTAATTATTAAATAAAAATTAAACATGTAAATGAATTTATATGTAACACCTAATTACTTAAGAGTGTTACATTATTACACTCAGATTTATTCTAAACGAATGATTCTCTGATCAGCTGATTTTCATAATTCATACCTTTCTATGATTTCATACATCTCTTTAATGTTAATTTAGAGGTTATGTTTACAGTATGTCTCCTTTTAAATGATATTTTGCCTTTATCCTGTAAATTATTCAAGTCAGTTAACTACACACTTTGAAACAGATATTTATATTATTACAAATTCCATCTCAAAGAACTGCACAGTATACATTCGAGTACAGTTTTCTGTCTTTCCTAACATTACAATATTTTCTTTTATTGACGGGTTTCGGAATTACTCCATTCTCAATTTTCAAATATTGTTGTTCACCTAAATCTTGAGCTCGTCTTTATATACTATTAGCCATGCCCTCATTACCACTTGTAGACTTCGCTTCCTATTGGTGAACGGTACTCTTCTTCCGTTTAACGTCCGATTAATTATTATTTTTAACATTTTAAAATTATTAATTTCTTGAATACGAGATGTCAAGTGTAGGCCTGATAGTGGTGAGAGCGTGAATAATCTATACTAATATATAAAAATCTAATGGTGTGAGTGTGCGTGTGCGTGTGCGTGTGCGTGTGTGCGTGCGTGTGTGTGTGTGTGTGTGTGTGTGTGTGTGTGTGTGTGTGTGTGTGTGTGTGTGTGTGTGTGTGTGTGTGTGTGTGTGTGTGTGTATGTGTATGTGTATGTGTGTATGTGTGTGTGTGTGTGTGTGTGTGTGTGTGTGTGTGTGTGTGTGTGTGTGTGTGTGTGTGTGTGTGTGTGTGTGTGTGTGTGTGTGTGTGTGTGTGTGTGTGTGTGTGTGTGTGTGTGTGTGTGTGTGTGTGTGTGTGTGTGTGTGTGTGTGTGTGTGTGTGTGTGTGTGTGTGTGTGTGTGTGTGTGTGTGTGTGTGTGTGTGTGTGTGTGTGTGTGTGTGTGTGTGTGTGTGTGTGTGTGTGTGTGTGTGTGTGTGTGTGTGTGTGTGTGTGTGTGTGTGTGTGTGTGTGTCTGTGTGTCTGTGTGTCTGTGTCTATGTCTGTGTCTGAATAGCAGTATGTTATTTTTATTTTATTTTCAAATCTGAATAAACATGATGTTAGTGGAATTTAGGATCAAGAAAAAATAACTAACTAAATTACTGTAACTACAGTAACTAATATTTACTGCCTTTGACACTTCGGGCTTAGACTTGTCCACGTCCTAGTATTTAGAAGATTAATAATATTCAAATACATTACAATATAAGGTAAATATTTAAAAAAATATGTTTCAAAATATAAAAAATTGATTGGAAATCTTCAGAAACAGATTAGCTGCACTGCCAGAGGTACATTACACGTAACTCTAGAGTTAGTTCTATGCTTACAGTAAGACGGAGGTAACTGGGCGATCTTGGCTAAGTAACTTGTCCACTTACAATTCACAACATAGAAAAAGATCACTCACTACTGAAATTATAAGAATTGTGCTTGATCCCTTTAGAAATTAAAAACAAAATTTTCCTTTACTAGTTTTATATTCAATCAAATTTTCAAATACACAGGCCCAGTACTGGCCTTTAGGGGGGGGGCAGAAGAGAGGGCCGCCGGCCATTCAGGGGCGCAGAAGAGTTTTCATAATTATAGAAAATTTCTTCAACAGATATTTGTAGGAACTAAAAATTAAGGGAAAATATATATAAAATAGAGAGTAGGTATGAATAAAAATTTTGTTTTTTATTTCCTCCGGCAAAATTATTGTTTTTTAATTACTTCTATTAGTTCACAAACTCTTATATATATATATATATATATATATATATATATATATATATATATATATATCTTATTCAAATTTTCGATCGTTAATAAAATACTTTTTATTCATCCACTCAAGATCAAATACATTTTTTTAGACTTGTAGTGGGTAAATGTTGATGTTAATACAGTTTTTTCAGATAATTATGCATTAATTAAATTTATTGCATTAATTTTATTTTTATATGGGAGAAAACTTTCACAGAAGGGGTAAGGTATGCAATATAGTCATTTTGTCCTACTTGGGTTAAAATAAGTGATAACACGTGATTTCATATGACAGCTGATTTTATGTTACAGGTTATGTGGTAGAACAGCTGTTTTAACGGATAACTTATGTTACTTTATATAAATAACTAATTTCCTCTACATAAACTAATTGTAATTATTTAATAAAAAGTTGCTAAAATAAAATTTTTCTTTGTTGGCCAAAGTATAAATTGACTTTAATTTATATATATATATATATATATATATATATATGTGTGTGTGTGTGTGTGTGTGTGTGTGTGTGTGTGTCTGTGTGTCTGTGTCTGTGTGTCTGTGTCTGTGTCTCTGGGTGTGTGTGTGTGTGTGTGTGTGTGTGTGTGTGTGTGTGTGTGTGTGTGTGTGTGTGTGTGTGTGTGTGTGTGTGTGTGTGTGTGTGTGTGTGTGTGTGTTTGTGTGTGTTATACCCTTACAAGGACGCCGAATGAAATCTTACCCGACTAAATGCTAAAAACTAAGACCTGTCCTGCACATTCCACACAAACAAAATTTCTAAATCAAAGATACAAAAGTGGTGGCTTAACTAATAAAGTACATATTTAACAATTGCCTCATTTCTAGGTACTAGGAGTATCTGTGGCAAGTGTTAGAGATTATTGCATATTTTAAGAACCGAATTTTTGAAAAGTTAAACCAGATGGTCTAGTTCATGGGTTCCCAAACAAGGGAGCGTGAAGGTAAGTCGAGGGTGGTTGCGAGACCGGTGCGAGTATAAGATAAATTCTCATTTAGTCAAAATTCAAGTACACAATTTATTAACATTTAAACCTAAAATTATACCTCAGATTTTTTTTACATAGGTATTTTATTAGCCATGGTTTTTAGAAAATTTAAATGAAATGTATGAATTCATAATATAGGTTTTCCTCAAATGCAACCTCAAATTGACATGCCAGTGAAAAAATGCAAGCTCATCCATCTCACTAACAGATTTCCTCTTATCAGTTTAATATACCTTGCAAATTAAAACATGAAATTTTTTATCATGTTTCTTGTGAAAGTGCGTATAAATAAATTATTTCAAATATATATGATATTTGTTTCTTCTTCATGTGCCCATACTATTTATTAATAGTGTAAAGGGGGGGAAGCTTTCGTTTAAATAAGGTGGGACGTTGTACCAAAATGTTTGGGAGCCTCTGGTCTAGTTGTTGCGGAAATAAACTTCTTAATTAGTAATATAACCAGGTTTAAACCTCCAAAACCAAGTTAGTATGATAGTACAAGTACGTATAAAATTATTAAGAAAAGATAAACTCCTAAATTACAGTTATTTTCGATAAAAAAATTATATACTTTACCTAGATTTATTTTCGACACGAAAATTTCACGTATCTTATGCTCAAAACTTTAATTATTTTCGATTAATAACTATACATTTGTTTGGATCTAAAATTATCTTCAATGTTGTGACCATCAAATTTTGTTCACGTCCATAAAAGCTAAATTGAACGGTGTGTGAAATAATTCATAGAAAGCGGCTCTTAATATTTTTTAAACCGACATAAATGTTTAAAATAAATATAGCTTGAGTGATAAGATAGATATTTCTTTATTCCCAGGTGGTTAAAACCCTGACAAAACAATGTACAGATAAACGCACGTAGCTCGGGAGCTTGGCTTTTTCAGTTGATTGCTTGTAAATTGACAGATGAACTGGCAGTTGTGTTGTGAAACACGGGGTCAGAGCACACGATAGATCTCTGAAAATACTATTGTTTTTACACAGTGTACATTTTTTTTCAAGTCTCCTTTTAACATGACATTGTTTATTGTGAAAGGTTTTATACCCAATATTTTGTTTTATTTAACGACTGCAGTTTAATTCAATTAAAATCGTTTACGTATAATGAAATTAGCCTATAATGTGCCTACTTGTGGGTTGGCTTGTGAACAACCAAATACCTTCTTCGGCCTTTTAATCCCTGGGTCCGGGCGTGGGCCTGAGTCATCTTTGCTGCAACTCTGCTTAAAAATTTATTTTGTTTCGCTCGAAAATTGTCAATATGATTATATAGACTATTAGAAACAAGCGTAATAATAGATAAGATAATACTGATATCAAAAACAAATTTAATTATTGAAAATTCTATCAGAAAATCTCTGAGTTCTAAAGAAGATGGTAATAAAACGAAATAAATAACAAAAGCGAATTAAAAATATTGAAAATTGCATCAGAAAATTGATAAGTTCCAAGAAAGATGGTAATAAAACAAAAATCGTAACAAAAAATATTAAAAATTGTATCCGAAAATCCCTGAGTTCAAAGGAGAATGGTAATGGAAGAAAAATAATAAAATCAAATTAAAAATATTGAAAACTGTATCAGAAAATCCCCGAGTTCAAATGAAAAATTGTAATTAATAATATTGAAGAATATTTTTTTCATTTCCAAAAATGTTTGTTTATTTTCAAAATTAAATGGTGATATACAATTTAATATTTTTATAGCTTCAATCTATATAAAAAAACATATATTTAAATATTGGAGAAATCTTCTTTGCCGACATTTAAACACAAATTAATTTTGGATCTCCCAATACTGTTACTATACAGATATATTTCAATACTCATGCTAATCAAATGAAAATAAACAATAACAAAAGCGAATATTGGAAAATCAGTTGTTATATTTTTATTTTAAAAATTAAACAATATTAAAATGTTTATCTTAGTAATATAACAGTAAATGCACAATAAATATCAGTGAAATATAATATATTGGTTCACAAGTATATCTACTGTAATTATGCAAGTTACTGGACGAGCTTTAGGAAAACAAAAACATTAATGTAACTACTCGAACTTTTTATTAGAAAACAATATGTAAATATTCATAGAAAAAAAAAAATTTTTGCAAATAAATATTTTAATTCTAAGTCATGTCCTACAATGCGCCAATTTTTAAAATATATTTCTCAAAAACATTCACTGGTATAGAAAAGACATTTAGATATTTATTTTGATTTAAATCTGGGAGTGAGCTAAAGGGCCACATTTGCCCCTGGGTATGGAAGCCCATCTTTGAAATATATCATTTTGTTAACGATATTGAGCTACACAAAGTAAGATTACAGTACTTAGGCAGTAATTCTCTGAACTCGCACCCTGACCGAGAGATTAAAATATTGAGGCAGCAGGTACAGTTGGTTGTCCAACCACCAGTGCACACACTATATTCAATCATTCTATTCACAAAGTGTCGAAATATTACTAGACTATTCCTACCCTAGATGGTGAATAATTCTTTGAATAACTATGTCAATAATATAGGTAAAGATGGTAATACAAGCGCCTACTTTCATTTTTATTAAAATTAATTTTTTTTAATGGTTTTAACTAAATTTATGTTTAACTTTATCTATAACATTTGGTGAATATGTGTAAAAATTATTGAGTTGATTAAATACACGGAAAGTAAAATAAAAATTAAAAAATCCTAACAAGTCATATTGTTGAAAAAATGTTCTGTGCTGGTATTACGAGCCCCTAGAGCCCTAGAGTAACTACATGGAAGCCATGCTTACAAAAGATTAATCACAAATATCCATATATGAACGTTGTATTTTATTAGTTACAAAACCTTAATAGTGTATAGACCATATAAGTGAGAAAACAAACAGAAAATAATTTATGTTCTGCAAAAATTACAAAGTATACTTTTTTCGGCCCCAGGACAGTAATTATGAACCCACATTTACCTACATGGCTAGTTACCAACTTCTACTATATGAATTGTTCAATTTATAACAATACAACAATTTCAATCTTGTAGTAAAGATATTAGTATAGTGCAGTAACATGTGAAAAAACAACAAAATTAGAAAATAAGGATAAAAATGTTTTAGTAGAAGAAAAAGAGGAAACTGTGCACCCTTTTAGTAAATGTCTATATTTTTAACACTCTTACATGACTTAGAATTAAATTAAATTAAACATTACTCAATTCTAGCTAAATTGCTAACTTACAAACGCATAAGTTTTAAGTATTTATTTCAAGAAGTAAGAAAAAACTAATAACTTACTTTCTGACGCATTTTGAAACTGTTTCATTAATGAAACCTAACCTCATTCAAGTAGACGATTAGCTGACAGCTTTCGAAACGCATCAGCAAGTAAGTTATTAGTTTTTTCTTAGCTCTTCAAATAATTACCTATGATTTAATCAGTAACCAACCAGATCAAATTACAACCAATATTTCTACAACAAATTAGTTTTAATATTTAATTTAGAAATATGTATTACTCTGAGGGTGTGCCAAAGCAGCGCATGAATGGTGCAAGTTGCAACATCAATATTTTTAGAGTTGCAGTTTTTTTGTCGAGGTTTTTGTATAAATTACACTTTTTTGTATTAACTTTTGTATTAGCAAAAAACCACTACTTATTGATTTATTCAGCAGACACGTTTCGCACTAGATCAGCACATTATTCAATGCTGTGAATCATTGACATGACTGTTGCTCAGGTGTGTTGTGTTGGTGTGAGTCTGTGGTGTATTTCTCTAAATGACAAAACACACTCACAATCAAATACTATATTTGAGCACATAATTAACAACTACTCTATGAACAATGACACACCACAGAACAGAAATACACCACAGAGTCACACCGACACAACACACCTGACCAACAGTCTTGTCAGTGATTCACTGCATTGAATAATGCGCTGTCTAGTGTGAAAAGCGTCTGCTGAATAAATCAGTAAGTAGTAAGTTTTTTGCTAAGTTAATACAAAAAGTGTAATCAATATTTTGGAGAAGATTTTATTACTTTTGTTATCCTAATAATTTTCAAGTCATTATTATTATCCAGATTTTAACTTTTCCACTGATACCAAAAAGGTGAGGAATCTAAATATGATAAATTTAATGTTTTTATCAATTAGAGTGAGTTTACTAGGATAAAAAAATGAAGGATTTTTGTTTATTTTAGTTTTATTTTGAATTTATCAGGCAATCAAAATCTAATACACAGCGATTTTAAATAGAAGGGCAATATATAACAGGCAGAACATTTAGGATCAAAGAGGAAGGGAAATATTCCAAAATTAAGTATATCAAACCAGGAGTACCCTAAGGTTGCGTACTGGATCCAGTACTCTACCTACTTTACACCTGTGATATTCCATCCACCCCAGAAGTAACCACAGCAATGTTTGCAGATGACACAGCATTGTTAGCAACTGACAAAGACATATCTACATCTACAGACATATTCCAAGAGAGCAACACACAAATTCCTAGAATAGACTAATAATGGAAAATCAAACTGAATGAAGTGAAGTCAGTCCACATCAACTTCAAAAAGGTATTGAAAGATTGGGATGGATGTTAACGGAATTATCATTTCTTATGAAAATAAAGCTAAATATCTAGGTATTAACCTAGGTGCTAAACTAAGATGGAAACACCAAATCAAGAAAAAGAAGGAGGAATTAAATATCAAATATTTACATTTATAACGCCGCTGGAGTTTACAAACTAACTTGCAGTTTGTGCCCCAGTTTCTACATATTCCAGACAGGGAGGTCTTACAACACACGCTACCAAGAACATATAAACACACTAACAAACAATAATTACCAATCAAACTTCGCCGATCATCTCAACTCCACAAAACACGACTACATAGACATAACATTTAACCTACAAATTCTTCATAAACAACACAGAAATAACCAACGTTACACAACCTAACAATACAAAATATACAGACACTTCAAACTACCCCCTACACACATACTCAATACACAATTACATTATAACTCACATACACTTTTTATATCATTGCTCCTAATATTCACAAAGTACACCCACTCCACCATAATTTCCCACCCCCACCCAATACCCTGACCTACGAAAACCTTGAGATCAGTTATGGTCTGAGTTGACAATGGGACACATCTTCCGAAACGGCTGTCCTCAACAAATATAAGTACTACTATAGGCAAGTTTGTAAATATTAACAAGTGTTTTTACAAGATAATGCAAGAAAAGTTAATGGTTGGTCTAATAAGACCAGTTAGAAAAAAATGTCAACTTTTCGACTGCTATCGAAAAAGAGAGAAATCTAAATATGATAAACCTAATGGTTTTATCAAATAGAGTGAGTATACTAAGATAAAAAGTGAAAATGAAGATTTTTGTTTATTTTAGTTTTATTTCAAATTGATCAGGCAATCAAAATCTAAATGATATACTCGGCAACTTTACATACAAGGGCAATATAGCAAGTTCAAAACTTTTGGTAAACAAGTATATTTCAGGGAAGCTTGCTGCAAAACCTTTTTTATAAGATTGGCACCTTTGACTTGGAGTAACAGATTACAAATACCTAAAAACTTAGTGTTCTCAAAGTTATTATTTATTCTTTTGGAATTATAATTTAGTTTGTCAAAATTTAAATAATAGTCAGTAACATGTTTTAATGTTTTTTTTCATTGATCAGTTTATTTATAGTCCACAAAAAGACTTGGTGTAAGAATTTGAACGGTATAAGGTAAGATGTTTCAAGGTATAAATAGTCAATTATCGCCAAATTGTTTCTACCTAAATAGTATAAGTTATTACTGAGTTACATTAAAACATTTCTAATTTGAAGTCCAAAATTCTATAAATTTGTTATCTAAATTTTTGAACATAAATTTTATTTTATACAATTCAAAATAAGAAACTATCATAATATAAATCTAAGTATTTTTACCTAATGTTTCAATTTCAAAATTCTAAAATCTCATGTTCATGGTGGAACAAAAACTAGAAATATACATAAAATATAAATATAAAGTGTTTCAAAAAGCCATGTTTAAAATCAGTATGAATTGTAAACAAGTAATATAAACAAAACATTTTTATAGTCAATTGTTACTTAGATCAACAAACAAAGTTTTATTTTAGTTACTTTTTATTATATAGTTACAATTAATATAATAAACATAGCATATGTGTTAAAACAGCTGTTCCATCACATAACCTTCAACATAAAATCAGCTGTTTCATGAAATCATATGTTATCACTTATTTTAATCTCAATGGGATTAAATAAGTATATTGCATACCTTGCCACTTCTGTAAAAGTTTTCTCCAATATAAAACTAAAATTATTTCATTAAATTCAATTAATGAATTAATATTTGGAAAAACTCTATTAACATCAAGTGTCATCCACTACAAGTTTAAAAATTTGTATTTGAACTTGAGTGAATAAATAAAAAGTATTTTATTAACGATTGAAAATTAGTGTGAACTAATCAGAGGAATTGAATAACAAAATATTAAAAACTGTCAGTTCCGGGTCTATACATCTTGAAGTTTCTGTAATATTTACATATTAATTCACTAGGCACAACACTATTTCTCAGTAGATATGTTTCACAGTTGATCAGTTCATTGTTTAATCCTGTAAGTTATAGACAAGACTTGCTCAGGTGTGTTATGTTAGTGTGAATTTATGGGGTTTTAGTATTCTGTGATGTATTGTTCATAAAATAGTTGTTAATTATAGTTTTGAATATAGTGTTTGATTGTGAGTCCATTTTATTGCTTAGTATGTGTTTTGGTTTTTGTGATATTTGTATATTTTGAAACTTTCTGTTGTATTTAGTTTATTGCTTTTCTGAATGGAGTAGAGTTTCTAGGTTTGTGTCAACTTCAGTGTATTTATATAGTATGTATTGTAAGTGCATTGTGAACATAAAAGACATCAAAATGCACAACCCAAATAAATTTTGCCTTACATATACAGAACATCGTATATACGCGTACAAACACCATAATACAAATCTAGAAATCAAAACATTGACCTCACAAAGAAAAGCAGTAAGCTAACACAACAGAAATTTTCAAAATAAACAAGCACCACAAAAACCTACAACACATAAACAATAACACTCACAATTAAACACTATATTCCAACAAATAACACAGGCCAACAAAAAAAAAATATTTATAAAACTTTTCTTACAAATATATATGAATCCCATGTATTTTTGGGGTGCCAAAACAGAATCTGGTGTCAGATTATATGTATCACCCACAGTTCTTTTACAATCTGACACTGATTATTCTATATTTTAATTAAGAAAAGGGGAAATAGTGAAATGCATAAAACTTAAACATTAATAAAATAATATTTTTTATTAAATTGATTGCTTATAATAACATATGCAATAATTTTAAGAGTTAATGTTATTTATTTCTCTTTTCTCTGCAAAACGTTTTATGTAGTTTTTTCTCCAATACAAACCATTTTGTTTTTCTTCATGAAGTGACCAACCGTAATCACCCATTATTTTAGTGATTCATCGTCCCTGGTATTGTTTCTCCATCTCCTTGATGTGCTGATCAAGTTGTTTATCTTGTTCTTCACTGAGATTACCCAGATTTTCAAGGAAAAAGTCAGGATGTTTGTGCAAAAAGTAGACTTTAAGGCTCATTGGGAATCCCACATCTAGCAAATAAGCTACTATAAGCTCATTGTTAAGGTATTTTATATTACCTTAAAACTTGGTTACAGTTGGTTTAAATGCAATCCAAGCCTCTTTTTCCATCTTAGACATGTTTGTTTTGAAGCTGGAATTGAACATGATTACACAAATATCTGGTCCGACAAAAACACCTTCTTTTAATTTGGCTTCTGATAGTTGGAGGCATTCACTCAAATACTTTAATCATTCTTCATCTTAAGTCAGGGCTTTCACAAACTGTTTCATTAAGCCTAACTTGTTATGTAGAGGTGGACGCAGGACCTTTTTTTGGATCTACCAAGGTTTTCTAAAAAAAGCTCTTCTTGCTAGGTGTTAAAACCCTTCTTATGGGCCATGGTTTTGTGGACCAATGTTTATTTACTGCTCTACTGAACCATTCACAAATAAAACATGGACACTTTGTACATCCTTTTATTGACCAAGAAGCATGCAAACAACTTTTAAATCTCCACAGAGCATCCAATTGTGAGCTGAATAGATGATTTTCTATACCCAGAATCAACGATAGTACAAATATAACAATCATTTGAATGATTTGTTTGCTCTCTCCATACCATAGGCACAGCGAATCTAAAAGCTTTCTTTTCATATTGAGACCACTTCCTTAAATTCTCAACATAAACATAACCAACCTTTTAAAGGAACCGAACTCTTCTTGATCACGGATTTCAAAACCAAAATATACAAACTACACTTTGTTTACGAAGTCAGTTATGTTTCTTTTATTTTTTTTAATAACAAAATACCCACAGATGAGGAAAATGTACTAGGATAGCTTTTACAACCATGACTAAACATAAAGACTTTTACCGAAACCCCGGTCTATCAGGCCCACGGGGAATTTTACCGTGTTTATATTGGCTGAACTGGTGAATTCAGGAATTTCACCTCCCTAGTACCTTCCTCCCTTCTCTAGCCAAATTGTTTGTTCAGTTTGAGTGAAGTGTGTGACCTTGACAGCCCCTTTGTCAAACACGAACCTGTCTCAGAGGCACAGGGTTTTGGTTAGAGCTCTTTCTCGCGTAGTCTCTCAGGCCCACGGTTTCGGAGAGTGTCGAAGACAGTTTTCAGTGAGCTTTTATTATTTATTATTTGTATATATATTGAACTATTTTTGTATTTTTGTGTCTTTGTACGTGGAAATAGTATGGAGGGCTCCAGTGTTCAATGTGGACCATCAGGTGAATCAGGAAGAACACTACGAGAGTAGATATCTCTGATCCTGACTTTAGTGACACTATACGTGATCTCCTTCAAGAAGAGAATGATTTTACTGAAAGCAGTGAAGTTGATGACTCGAATGCTGACCCCGATTTTATTATAGCAGTTGACGAACATTGTGGAGGAGATAGTGGAGACGAAAATCGTCCCTCTACATCTGAGGATGAACACAATTAATCACATTTGTTTGAAATTGAAAATCGTGGTCAAACTTTACCTCATAATATACCTCAAGAAAGCCTATCAAATATGTAATTTTAGAAAAAAGGAAAAACTGAGGCCAGAGAGCCAAATGCTTGGTGCAGTCATCCACCGCCTAAAAATGTAAGAGTGCCAGCCAGAAATATTATTCGTACATTACCTGGAATTCAAGGAAGAGCTAGGACTTTGGGAAGCAAACCAACAAAACGAGAGATTTGGGAACTACTATGTGACAACAATATTATTAATCAAATAGTGACGAATACAAATAAAAAGCTACAATCTGTTAGATTGACCTTAGCAGACAATACAAAGAAAAGTAATTATAGAGACACCGACAAAGAGGAAATCAATGCCCTGATTGGCTTACTTATTGTGTCTTCTGTTCTAAGTTCAAATGATGAAAAAATAAACTCGTTCAGGAAAGATTGCTTTAGTAGACCAATATACTCTTCAGCAATGTCCGACAAAAGATTTGAAATATTACTAATGTGCTTGAGGTTTGATGATGCAGCGACCCGGATTGAAAGACAAAATCAAGATGTCCCACCCCTATTAGTGAGATTTTCCAACAGTTTATTTCTAACTGTAAATGTGTCTACTCAGTTTCATCTGACGTTACAATCAGATGTTAGTTCCATTCAGAGGAAGGTGCAGCTTCACAAAGTTTTTATGCCAAACCAAAGTATGGTATAAAAATAATGTGTTTGTGTGACGCCAAGACCTCGTACCTCTTGAGCGCTTATATTTATACTGAAAAAGAAAGTGATTCCATAACCCTCAGTGAAGTAGAAAAAAAACTGAGCATACCAACTCAGGCTGTTGTGAGGCTTTGTAAGCCAATTCAGTCATCTAACAGAAACGTGACAGCTGATAATTGGTTTGGCTCGATAGAGGTAGTTGATGAGCTTCAAAAAAGGAAGCTTACTTACGTAGGTACATTGAGGAAGGACAAAAGGTTGATTCCCAAAGAGTTTGGC
Organism: Prosapia bicincta; assembly: GCA_036971475.1. NCBI lineage: Eukaryota > Metazoa > Arthropoda > Insecta > Hemiptera > Cercopidae > Prosapia > Prosapia bicincta. Next base: position 33,618,405 of record JBAIZL010000006.1, on the reverse strand, counting down.
CCAAATGCAAACCGACCTGTGATGTCTTCTGTCTATGGATTTAGAGACCAAGCAACTCTGATCAGCTTTGTTCCAAAGAAAAATCGGGCAGTAGTGCTCATTTCAACAATGCACCATACTGTGGAACAAAAAACTGAGAAAAAAAACCAGAAATCATATGTCACTATAATAAAACTAAGTGTGGCGTTGATTTAATTGATATGAAGTGCGCAATTTATATGTCAAGTCGAAGAACAAGGCGTTAGCCTCTTGCCATATTTTATCGATTGTTGAATATTGGTACCAGGGGCGAGCCGTCCATAGGTTCACTGGTTCAGTGCAAAGAATAATATTAAATTTCGTGAAAATAATAAACTTTGACAAAAAACTAAAGTAGTATACAATAGAAATAGTGTATTTCTGCGCTAATTTAGATCGAAGCGGCCTGAACAACTTGGCTGGTTCACTTCTCGATGTGAACCCCATTCTGTTGGCGTGCGAGTAGGGTTATGTGGTGGGGGGCCTGTTAATTCAAATGAGAAAAGAGCTAACGACTAGAGCTAGCGCGTAGCCGAGCTCTGGCGAAGTTACCCGATGGAAGCCGAAAGCGGCAGCTGAAGCAACTCCCACTTCCCTTAGCGTTGGCACGCCGTACACACGTTGGCGGTTGGTCAAGCATTGTGCTATCTGGTCCTTGAGTGTCAAGTTAGGTTGTTGTGAATTGTGGTGCAATGATGATAAATATTTAAGATAAAATTAATAAAGTTCAGTACTTATTAATTAACAACTTTTCATCGTTAACAATAGAAGAAAAATGCTCAATAAAAGAGCTTGGAAGACCAAAGCCAGTACTAAATTTATCACAAAAACAAAAAGTCAAAGGACGTGAGTATTGCCAGTCATTTAACGATAAGTTGTACGAAAGGAATTCTTGGATTTGTGGTTGTGATAGTTTGAACAAGTTTTTTTTGTTTTCCTTGTCTTTTGTTTGCGAAAGGTAAAGGACAATAGCTGGATGAAAACTGGAGTTGCTGTTTTGGGACATTTGTCTCAAAAAATTAAAAAAACACGAACAATCTATTTCTCACGGTAATGCATGTCTTGATCTTTCCATATTAGGACGAACAGAAATCAGGCAACAACTAAGAGAAAACATTGAAAAGCAAAATGGTCAAGTTAGAAAAAATAGGTATGTCTTGTCAAAAGTAATCGAATGTATTAGATTTTGTGGTGAATTTGAACTAGCACTGCGTGGTCATGATGAGAAGTTAGATTCTGAAACCCTGGAATTTTCAAGGTTTTAGTAAATTTTTCTACTAGGCTTGAAGGAACACCTTCAAACTGCTACTGTATTTAAAGGGACCTCTAAAGAAATACAAAATGATCTTTTAGAGTGTATGTTTTATGTTTGTCAACAAAACATACTACAGGAGATTCGTAGTGCAGACTATGTGTCCATAATTGCAGACGAGACTACTGATGTTTCAACAAAAGCCCAAATGGTTGTAGTTTTCCGTTATGCTCTTAAGAACGGGCTTCCAGTGGAACGCTTTTGGACATTTCTCAATCCTTCTAACACAAATGCAGAAACTCTGTCTGCTTGTATTAAAACTGTTCTAATTGATGTGATTGGTGAAAATAAGAAAAAGTTAATTTCCCAGAGTTATGATGGTGCTAATACCATGAGCGGTCAATACTTAGGTGTTCAAGCACGAGTGAAAACAGAGTACACAAATGCACATTTTGTGCACTGTTATGTGCATCAACTTAACTTAATTATGTCGAGAGCTGCTAAACAAAACAGAGAAGTAAGAATTTTTTTTGCCAACCTACAAGAGATAAACAATTTGTTCTGTCATTCCTCTAAAAGGACTGGTATTTTAGAGGAAATTGTGAAGAACAGGCTTATTTCGGGTTCATCTACTAGATGGAATTATAATTCCAGATTAGTTCTTACTGTTCTTAAAAATTTGGAAAGCTTAATTTTGTGCTTTGAAAAAATTGAAGAAACCCGTGTTCAAGTTGCCACAATTAATCAGGCACAAGGTTTGAGGTTAAAGCTGTTGCAACCACAGTTTGTGTTTTGGCTCAATTTTTTCGCTAAAGTTATGCCTCACGTCCAGATTTTGTATGATTCATTTCAAAAAAGAGGTATAGATCCCATTTGGGCAAAAGAAGCCATATCTTTGTTTAAAGGAGAAAGAAAAATTAAGAAATAGTGTAGATGAAATCCAAGTAGAACAAGCAGCAGAAACCACGCCTAAAAGAGTTCGTTTAAATGAAAATCCACGTATGACAAGAAATATAGCAGCTAAAGAATTATGTGACGCCATCGTCATACAAACAAAAGAGAGGTTTGAATTTACAGGACACCTTGTAGCAGCAAACCTGTTTGACAATGCAAATATCGCCACATTTAAAAATAAGTTTCCAGAAAAACTATTAGAAACTGCCATAGAGTCATTTCCGTTTATTGAGAAGGACAAATTAAAAACAGAACCTCAAATTATCTACGGAAGGGAAGATTTTAAAAGTGTAAAGAAAGTTACTCACTTACTTGGATTTCTCCTTGAAAACAACTTAGCTGAGTGTTTTGGTGAAACTGTAAAATTATTAAAAGTTTTAATTACAATTCCAATGACTACAGCAGAAGCCGAACGCTGCTTTTCCTGCCTATAAAGGGTAAAAACCTTTTTAAGAAGTACTATGGACGGAGATCGGCTCTCAGCATTGGCAATGCTGACATTAGAAAAAGAAATGACAAGAAGAATATCAGACTTCAATGAACGAGTAATTGAAAGATTTGCAACAAAGAAGGAAAGAAGAATGGACTTTTGTACAAAAATGTGACAACTGCAGGAGTGGGCGATTTGGGAGTATAAATTACATTTGGCTCACCTACTTGTCTGAATTGTAACTAATGTTTAACTTAAGTTGAATTAAACTGTTGTGCCTAAAGCATGTGTCTGGGTTTTATTAATTTGTAGTACCAAAATAGCTTAAAAACAATAACTTAATGTTAAATATTTTAATTTTCTCCGGGGAGGTCCGAGGGCCCCCGTTTTGTTTGAAACATGGAATATTCCCAAACCCCCGGTAATTGTGAACCCCCAGAACTTTTACTAACGAGCCGCCACTGATTGGTACAGTAAATGCCTTTATTTTGTTTATGGGGTTTCGGCAATCACCTTTGATGACACGTTTTGATTTCATAAAATCTTTGGGATATGAACTAATGGTTCCCCATCTACAAAAGAGACTTTCAATGCCAAGCCTTCACAGAAAGTTAAGACAGAACCTCAAGAAAACTTTTGGTGAAAACCTGTCACTAGGCCAGATTCAACCACACGGACAAGGAGGTGAAGATGCAGCTCCCAGTGATAGATTGGAGATAAGGAAAACCTGTGCCACTTGCCCTTCAGGGAAGCGAAGGAAGACAGCGTACAATGTATTGTGTGCAAGAAACCTATCTGTTTATGAGTGCAGCAGGAAGGTGTGTGTCCACTGTGCTAAGGACTGTATGAACTAAGATCACAATTGGAATCATGGTAAGAACCACACATGATTTCCTAGAATTTCTACGTTTAATTGTATTACTTTATATGATATTTGTATACCAAATTATTTTTTCGTTTGCTATTCAGTCATACTTTGATAAAAATACTATATTTTTAAAATAAAATTTTTGTGTTCCTTGAAAAGGCAAATTTTTAATTTTTGCAATAGTTAGCAATAGTAGTAATTTGAGACTTGTAAATAAACAGTTTAAAGTAAGTTAAATGTAAATAAAAACCAGTAAATTTTGCTTGCTTGTGTGCATTTTACAATTGTATCTAATTTTGTCTTACAGTATTGCTTAAAAATTGTGTCCTTTTGTAGTTAAGTTCTACTAAATCCATAAAAATGTAAACTATTTAAAAGTAAATAAATTTTTTAAAGAGTATTGGAGTTATTTATTTATTAACTAACCCCTAATATTAGGTTTAAAAAATCACTATAGGAAAAAATAGGGTACTAATACCAAATGGGTCTCTCAGGTCCAGGGTTTCGCTTCGTGTTATGAAAATAGGGTTTCGTTAAGAGTGTTAAAGCACATGGGTCAAACAATGTAAAGTATGTTTATTGGGATAAAACCACTATACAGCTGTTATTAAAAAAGAACAACAGAGACAGAGAAAAAAGAGTATTGCATATTCCAGTGCTACCAAACTAGTAGATTTCTCTGCTGGTTTAATTATAATAAAAGAAAATATAGAACTAACAAAAATGAAATTTATTTCATTTTAAATATTAAATTGTGAAAAACAGATGGGTGATACAGCATTTATGAGTTTTATGATTTTTGGACTCATTATACCAAAATACATACAAGAGGTGATTTCATCAGAAAAGTTTTTTCATTGTTGGCCTGTGTAATTTACAACCACTATATGAACAACAAACACATCATAGAATACCAAACCCCACAGATTCACAATAACATAACACCGAAGCAACCGTCTTGTTTGTAACTCACAGTACTGTACAATGTATTGACAAGTCCAAAACACATCTCTTGAGATACATCAGTAAATAGGTATTTTTCCAAGTGCATTAATAAAAATATTTAGTTTACTAAAATGAAACAAATAATGCTTTGTAATATATGTAAAAATCAAACAAAAAATTTAATTATATGAATTGCCTCTAAATTACCCAATTATTATTAGCCTTTACCTATAAAATAAACTCAACACAAACTGAATCCATAGTAAAAAAAACTAACACATAAAATATACACTTTTTTACTTCGTACACAAATGAAAATTAATCGTTTAAAAATATAAAATATCCACTAAAAATGAGATTGGATTTTCATTGTCAAATATATCTCCACATTATTAAAACTATTTTATTGTACAAGAAACTAGCCAATTAGTGAGATTATCTATATACTTTATAGAATCAAGCCTAATTAGATAACTGTTTGGTTTTAATCACTCAAAATACTTAATGGATGATACAGCAGAGAATTATCAGCAATGACAAAAGTTAGTCAAGGACATATATAAGGGGGGGCTGAGTTACACATTAAAAAAAAATTTATAATAATTTATTTCCTCAGGAAAACAATAGTATGCAGAATTGTTATTTCTTACTCTATAAATAATCAAGGGCAGCTCCAGGGGAGGAGCTATTGCCCTTCCCCCGAGAATTTTGGTACATTTTTTTAAAATATGTTTCATGTTCGGAACACATTTAAATTTATTTAAAATTGCTTTAAAACTACACTTATAAAAAAATTGTAAATAAAAGATAAACTTCATTCAACTATCAGTGAAAAGTTAATGATCGACACAATTACATCTTTGTTTAATTAAGTGACTAGTGGTAATAGTTATGAACATCTAACTACAAAGTTTTACATCACTGTTGGTACCAATATTTACGAAGAAATCTTGGCAGTGAAAATATTTTATTAAATGACCAAACAGAAGGGCCAAAAATAACTTATACAATGTTAACAACTATATAAATAAGAAAACATTGCATTGTACATCAACATTTATATTTTAACTAGCTGACTCTGAAAACCTTCTATACTCTAAGAGTCAATGAATTGTGTGTTAACATTAACTAAACCCAACTTAGTATTTTATTAACATAATAATAGCTCAACTTATAATAGTCGATCGAAAAAAGTGTGACAATAAAAATTCTTGATTGAGTGAATTCAGATATACAATATTTTTTGTCTATTGTTTGAAAATAATTTTAGAATGTTGCCTAGCAACCAAAATTTGGAATGAATTCAATGAAATATTTTAAGATAAGATAGAAAGTCAAATTTCATGCTATTTCTACTATGCACTTAAAAATTACATGTTGGGAAAAATTATGTCTCAATTTTCCAGTTTCATGGAGATGGGATCAATGGTTTAGTTATGCATAACGCGCATACAAACATACATTAATATATATATATATATATATATATATACATATATATATATATATATATATATATATATATATATATATATACATATATATATATATACTGTATATGGCAAGAGAAAAAAATTTCACATGATCTCATTGAAAATTGTGTTTAGCAGAGGACACATCTTGCTCTTTCTTTTAACTGAACCGTGCAAAACTCATAAAACCTTTTTATGTAACACTTGTAAATTTTGGTTCAGGCAATGATTAATTGTAACAAGATGGTTTCCAGACTAGGTGTTAATAATCTTTTTTCCCATCTACGATTCAGTCATTGGTTGAATAAGTTATTATTGTACTATTGAAATAGCTTGGGTTTGTTTTTACAAATATTTTTGTCAATGTGAATTGTAGATATTAATGTTATTATTATATTTGGTTTAGGTAGAAATCTCGTCCATGGTAAAATCTGGAATAACTAAGGTCATGGTCCTAGGGTTTTATTTTTGTAAAACACTTAATGAGTTGTTTAGGTAATGTTGGATTTTATATGCTGTTAATAGTTGTTAATTTATACTCATTTACTGGGAGACAGAGCTTTGCTCGGATAGGACAGAACATTTATGGTAAGTTAATTAGGTGAAATACAATTTATTTACTATACAGTGTGTGAGGTTTAACGGTGTCCCTTGTTCTGCTCTAGCATTTGACTACTAGCCTAACTGAAAACATTATACATAGGGGTGGGAACTCTAAGAGCCACTGGGGCGGGATCCCAGATTTTCCCAGGGTTGAGAACAATGTCAATTGATTTCTCATGGCCAACAACACAAAATAAAATTAAAAAATAAAAAATCCTTGGGCAAAAAAAGGTTACTCCGGCACCATGCTTGTTTTATAATAAAGATTCAGAGTCTCTCAACAAGGATAATGCCTATAAACCAACAATTTGCTGAATTTGTATTTATTTTTTTAAATCTCTTACAAGATGTTTTACAAAATATTCCAGTATGCTATCTTATCTGGTATAGTATCCTCACTAAAGCAAAGCATCAGTCTTGCTACAGCCTAATGCATCCCATGTCACTTCATAAAGTTCTTTGTCACATACAGCACTTATGTAATGTTTAATTCATACAGCATCATGTAATGTTTAATTTATACTTATTGGATTTATTACCCACATGACAAATGTATCAACATAACTACAGAAAGTGGACAAATACAGAAAGATGTAAGGGATTAAACTCAAAAATTTAATTGAGAAAATCTGATATTCAATAAGAAATCACACCGTACTTTCTGTATATATTAATTCCCCTCAATACATACATTTTCAACCCGATTTCATAGGAGTAAATTTATTTCATAACTAATAACAAACTTGGAAATAAATTCTCACAAAATGATTTAAAAATTTTTTTGAGGTTGGTGGCAAATCAACGTTTGATTTTAAATATTGATATAAAAATGAAATAATTAAACTTTCACTATTGCTTACTAATAACCATGTTTTCATAATATCTGAAGTATTTCTATTTTACTCACATAAAGTTTCTTGCTTTAGCATGAATCTAAATTTCTTAATTTTTTGTGGCATATTTAGCTCCTCTTTTGTTTTTCATTTCTTTAATTTTTGCTTCTTTGGTATATCAACTGAAAACAAAAGTAGGATTTGTTCTATTTTTATTTGTTAAAAAGTAATATAAAAAAATGTTTAATTAAATTAATACTGAGATTAACAAGCACTATTTATGATTGTGTAGTAACTATAGCAAAAGTTTAAAGTTATACAATAGATATTTTGACGACAACCAGATAGGGGTAAAAAAATTCATATACTTCTTTGGGAAGTAGATTTCTAGGTATTGGAAAGTTGGCTCAGTGCCAAGGCACTAGACTTCGAACATAAAAATTCTGTTTGAATCCGGCCTAGACCCGCCTAAATTTTATAATTCAATTATTGAATAAATATTTTTTAAACTGTATTAACATCAATTGGCATCCACTCTTAGGTTTAGAAAATATATTTGAAATTGATTAGATGAATAAAAACGTATTTTATACGTTTAACAATTGAAAATTTTTACAAGATATATGTCAAGAGAGTGTGAACTAATAGAAGGAATATTCAAAAAGAGCAACTTACTTATTAATGGATATCTTTGGATAAAAAATTAAAAGATACTCAAAATTACTAATATTGCACTCTGTACATGTGCTTTCAACAATCTGATTAAAATTCTTTATGTGTAAAAATTTAACTCTTACAAAGACTCTTTATTCTTTTACTCTTTATTATAACTATCTAGTTTGAATCACAGTGAACACTGTCATAAGAAATGTAGCAAAGGATGAAATTTAAATGCTTTCATATTTCCTTTCTTCTAAAAATATGAAAAACTAAAACCCCTATAAAACTAATAACCCACAGGAAAAAACAAGAATGAAGCATAAATTAGAGATGGTTCTTATTTTGTCACGTTGATTTGTTACTGATATTAGTTTGTTACTGGTGGTATCAGTTACAAAATATGGAAAATGCCAGTTCCAGTGACAATGGATCGATTGGATGTTACCTCTATTGCAACGGGGCAAAAAATTGCAGTCACCTGATGAAACAGCTGTCATTTGTTGATTTGTAGCTGTCACTGGATGAAACGACTGTCATTGGTTGATTTGTTGCTGTCACTGGCTCTGCTCTTACCGCTCGCCTCATGGCGCCAATTATCATTCAGTGTCTTTGACTAAAGGAGAGGAGGGTTATCTCTGTTGTGATTTGGCAAAATGTCACTGTCGCGATTGTAAAATTACTGAAATTTACCACAGCTGTCATTGGTTGATAAGCCGTTGTCACTAATTCTACTCATTTACGTAGTGTGTGGGTGGTTGATTTGTCAGGTATCAAGATAGTGACAGTGTTGTGTACAGTAGATGCTATTTCCCACTAGGTAGTTTATTCTAAATTTCATAAGAGTTTATATATAATAAAATGAGCCTTCCAAAAGAGAAAAAGGTGAGGTGTGGAATCATTTAACCAGTGCGCTATGCCTGCCTGTTATTGGCACATAAAGAGCAGTCTCAGTATCCCTTGTCACCGGTAAAAGTCACTGATCCAAACCTGGTGCTGTCACTAAAATCACCAATCTCTTCAAATCACAGGATCGACCGTACCTAACATTACGATCAGTACACTCGTGAAAATGCTTTACAAAAGAAGAGCTGGTTAATACAAACAAAACACATTTTATTCTACAGAAATACCTTTACAAAACTCATAAAATACCTGAAAAAGAATAATGGTGATTATAAATTTTCACAACCAAAATCATGAGTAGTAGTATAGCTCTTTACTAGACACCCAAAATATTTATTTCATGAGAGCCTACTTTCAATACCTATACAATTGACTATAATATTTTTCATTTAATAAGAGGAACTATTTAAGAGTAGAAAAAATATCATTTTATACGAGCCAAAGCAGACTCCTGAGCAGCACTCATATCCAGCCAATCCACAAGGGAATAGTTATGCCACTAATAATGAGCTTCTAAAATTAAAATACCTAATTTACTGTCTCAGAAGTTTCTCTTTGCTCACACAGTAAAAGCTCTTTATCCACATTCTGTTATCTAAAACATTCTGTTCCATTAACCAGCAAATTTTCAAAAACAAAAACAAATCAGTACAGAGCCCTTCTTTGTTGTTACAAGATGTGACTCGTCAGAAATCCAGTACAAAACCAATGTCAATATGTAGGATATTTATAGGTTATTTTAATTGTCTGTCAGTTGCATTCACAGAAGTTTAGGTTTATCATTTATGTTGTAGCTTTACTGTTTTCATACTTTAGTGACAATGAGTGAGAAAAAATGTCATGCTCAAAAAATAAAGAAAAGTGCTGACTATCAAGAGAAAACTGTCATTTGCGCAGACTAGACAGTATAAAAAAACTTCAACTTATAATCCTTTAAGAGATGTTTCTTTAAACAATATTGAAGAGTGAATACATGCTATGAAATCACAGATGCATCACACAATGTAGTGATAAATATTTAATAAGGGCTATCACAGAAGAAAGAACAGCTGACATTGAATCATCAGATGAAGAAATAGTTTAGAAAAAGTAAAGAAATGCTGCAGCTGCTTTTACAACTCTGTTAACATTTGTTAAAAGAAAGAAATGCTACTCGGTTAAGAAAGATTTGTAACTGCATATTCTACATTGAAAATTTGTTAAAAAACGGGCATCACGCATCACACAGTCAGATGTCCGTGATTATTACACATATCATTCAAACATTATAAAATCATTAGTCTTTGTATAGTTAAGTGTACTGGTGCAGGTTTTATTTTAACTTTTTATGAACAAGAAAAGTTTTTAGCAATAAATTTCTTTCCTTTTTTTCAATTATTTGTTTATAAATTGTATGTATGCAAGCATGTTTTTATTAATAGGTACGGAAATACACTAATTGGATACAAACAAATATGGAAGGTGAGATTTCAACAGTACATTCAATATTCCTTGACTTAACGTTAAAATTCTATTATCCAGAAATTTTCAATAACGACCCCGAGGGTGCCAGATATTAGACCTTCTACTGAACTTTGATTTTAAGTACCATGTTTTGTGTAACATCTATACAGCATAAGTAAAAAAATTTGTACATATAATCTGTAATCTGTTTGAGATCACAATGATTTGCCATTGTAATGAAGAAATTGAAAACTGTAGTTTCTTAAAATTTATTAAATAAAATTTAAAATGTTTAGTTATTTCATAAAAAGTATAATAAAAAACTGAAGAGCAGAGTGAAGAGAATAGATACCTGAGTTTAAATAAGAAAAATGTAACGAATTCATAAATTTGACACGGTGTGATAAAATCAGTACTGAAATGAAGAAAAAAGGACAAAGCAGTGTGATAAAGGTCGTAATATAAGACAGTTCCTGAAAAGTTGCTTGTTGTAATGATCTTGAATTCACTGATTAAACTCTAACTAAATAATACTCAACTAAGTGAATATAGAATAGAGGCTTTACTTTGTAAAAGGAACGATTGTTTCAAAACGCGTTAGCAAGTAAGCCCTATGTATTCACTGAGGTAAGTATTATTTAATTACAATTTCATTGGGCTGTGGTTATTTGTGAACTGTTATTATTGTTATTTTTAATTGTGTAGTTATGTATTGCAGGTCTGAAGATGATAACGTACCCGTTATTGAAACATTGCTTGTATAAATAAATAGTTGTACCTGACTCGCAAGTCAACTATTTTAATTTAACAATGTCTCCTTCAGTTAAACTGAAGATAGTTTTTAAGCTTCAGTGTTCACTGTAATATGAATTTAGCTATGAGTAAATAATAACATACATGACTATAAAAAACTTACAATACCAATCTTAGCCAAACTCACTATAAGTTTAACACTAGGTGGGTTTTGTTCAATACTGGGGTTCTCAAACTATGGTACGCAAACCCCTTAGGAGTACTTGGGGCAGGGTAATAAAAAAAAACAATTTTTATTTCTTTCTGTCTCATAATCACACAAGGTTATAATTTAATAATGGAATTTAATTGAATACTTGTGTTGTTACAACATTGAAGATCAGTAGAGGTGAATACTTTCTACCTGCAGACAAAATATTGTGACCACTTTTCATTTGATGCTGTTGAAACTTTGAGCAACCTGACAACATTCCAGAAGGAACAACTGATTGAACTATCATGTGATCCGACATTAACAAAATATATTTCAGTGCTCCGTTGTTAGATTTTTTGAAAGGATTACCAAGAACTTTCAAATACTGCTGTAAAGATTCTTATTGTGTTTTCAACTCATACCTATGTGAAAGAGGGTTTTCAAACTTAACATATCTAAAAATATTGAGAACCCCTAGATAAATAAATACATTATCTGTTATGGTGATGATGTAAGGTGTTGGGGTTTGTTGCCTTACACAACCTTGCCCACAACTGGAAAAGACATGGTTAATCATACTCTTAAAATTTCATTACAGAGGCACCTTGCAAATTAAAAAATAATAGCATCAACATCAAATATTATACACAATAGAAACCCCAAATTAGGGATCAGAAATTCTGATCTTATTAGGATAAACAATAAATAATATACTGCCTCATTCTAAGGCAGTATATTAGACTACCACTAATTACATGCAATAATTTACTGTGGTTTATTTCTATTAAACAAGTAATATAAAAATTTGTTTTTAAAGTAAATTCCTACTGAGGTTAAAAAAAATTATATCATTGTTTGTTAATTTCCAGTTTCTTTGTTTATTTTTTTCGTTTCATTCATTACTAACCCTACACCACTATTTATATTTTGTGGTAATCATGGCAACAGTTTAAGGTTGTACAATGGAGATTTTGAAGACAACCAGATGGGGGGATTCATATACATCTTTGAGATATTAATTTCTTGGTATTGGAAAGTTGGTGCAGCGCCAAAGTTCGCTAGACTTTGAATATGAAGATTCAGACACAGTTCAAATCCAGATAGACTCCTAATAAATTTTTATGATTTAATTACTGAATAAATATTTGAAACAACTTTATTAACATCAATCTTCATCCACTATAGGTTTAAAAAATAGTATTTGAACTTAATTGGAGGAATAAAAACGTATTTTATTAACTATTGGAAATTCATACAAGATATACATCATGAGAGTGTGATCTATTAGAAGGACACCTCTAACCACATACATTTTTGTTGTAGTATTATTTACATTTCAGTTACCAAGTAACCATCCTCAGAGGCATGACAATACATACTACTCAACAACCTAACATAATACTACTCAGAGTATGTATTGTCATATTTTTCATGTCTCCGAGGATGTTTACCTGGTAACCAAAATGTACATAAGACTAGAATAAAAATATTTGTGGTGACTATAACTGACTAATGGAATCAAAGAGAAAATGAAGGAAGTAGAGTATAAATTGAATAGGAGAGTGGTAAGGAGAGTGATAATGAAAGAATGGGGAGTGGCTGAACAGGGAATGGGGACAAGGATTTACAACATTAAAACAAATTAATGAACTCAAAAAACCAACATGAGATAAATTTATTACAGATGTATTCTTTTAAAACCAGATAAATTTAAAAATAAATACCCCTAAAATAAAACTTACCACTGGTTGAAAAACCAAATTTATTTTGAACAAAAAAAAACCACTGTTGTAATAATTACAACAGTAAACTGGAAAGAAAGGGGCAAGTAATAAAGACACCAAATAATAGAACAAAATGAAACAATCATGCAAATAAAAGTCCCATTTTGTGACATTTAAAAAAAATTCAATATCAAGAAGTAAAAGGAAACAAAATGTAGATCACATGGAATTCAAATTATCTGAACATATACTGGTCTGCGAATATAATCCTTCAATTAAAATTAAAGCTGTAATTTCAATTAAACCTTTGTTTTTAGTGAGAAAAGTTATAATTGAACAAAAAATGAAAAAAGTTATATTTAAATAAAAAAATTAAACAGATATCTTAATATTTATTCCTAGAATTATTTAAAATCTTACCCAAGAACAACCTTCTTAATGATCCATGAAGCAATAATTAAAAGGTTATAAAAACTAATAGAAAATTTTTTAATTCATAATTAATTTAATGATTAGCGAGGGAAGAAAATAGACAAAAAATAGGTATTAAACTGTATTTTTGAACTTTATAAATCATATCAATGAGGCAAAAACCTAAAATAATTAATTCTAGAAAAACACACGTGTTATTTTTACTGTTAAAAGTACAAGAATATTTTTTAAATAATTTCAAACTTAAATTTTTCTTTTTATCATAATGAATTTAAAAACTTATCTCTACAATACAGATATACAAATACACGGACTTTTTCAGTAGAAACATTAACAATTCTTCAGTGCTTCCCCTATTTCAGAGGACAGTCCTTCCAATTTCCTCCATTGAGAAGCACTTAAACTGATTCCTGCAATAAAAAGTAATACTGTGTAATTAATTTCATCCAAATATTATTACAATCAAGGTTTAGTTTGTAATAAAATAATTTACAAGCTTGATTTTTTCAATCTACACTGAAAAATTAGTTTACAATTTAATATGTAATAAAATATTTTACAATATGAAATATTTTTTAATTTTTTAGATTAATCTATAGACGTATTTTAAAGTAACTTGTAATTTTAAAAAAAAACTGATATAATGTACAGTAGTCTTAAAATTCCGAGTCACGATAATTTGAGCTTCTGTTAAATTCGAACCTATTCCTATTTGAGATTATTAAGTTGAAAGAAAATGATGAGTCAAGCTTCCAAGAAATGTTTAGGGTCTATATCGTTACGGTATACAAGGGAAATGTGATGGGTTTCCAAGAAATGTTTATATCAATATGGTACTCAAAGAAAATGAGTCTGGCTGCCAAGAAATGTTTATAGTAATATGGTATGCAAAGGAAACGAGTCAAGCTTCCAAGAAATGTTCATATAGAGTTCTAAAAACTTATTTAAAGCATTTTTAATTATCTATAGCATTAGGGTTCATTCAAACTTCTATTTTTTCTAATGCACAGTAACGTATTTCTGTGTAATCAGAGTTTTCGGTAATCCAAGGGGGTCTCGGTTCCATCTACCTTGAATTATAGAGACTCTACTGTACTAGTAAAAATTATAAGGCTGGTAGGCAGGTCTAACCTGTATTGAACATGCTTACCACAGTCCCTTTATGACAAAATTACTTAGAGAACATTGTGTAAAGATGGTATATACTTTATCCTCTAAGGAACAAGAACCTTGATATAAAAATGTGTGAACTGTAAATACAGTAGAACCTCTCTAATTCATCACGTATGTAACCGAGGGAATGACGATTTCGGGGAAAAGACAAATTACAGAAAATCATGAAATTACCATGTAATTGTGGGTAAGCATGTAACATCAATATGTAAATAGGTATAATATAGGTATAACAGGTGTAATATAAATTCTTGAATTTTGTAGTCCATTACGTTCGGTAAATCTTATTAATTCCTTAAACAATAGTTTATGACTATCCGAACTTTAAATTTAGTAAATTTGTTAAAATTGGCTGAGACAGAACGTTTTCGACCGCTATGTACCGATCTTCATCAGTGTCTTCTGCTTGGAGATGTCGGGTCAAGCGGTGACGGTCTTAAAGGTATATTTTCGATAGTATCAAAGAGTATGTGTGACTTGTATTGTGTTTGTCCATTTAACATGTTTGTACCTTGTGTTTTTGTGTGTCTGTAAATTTCATATTGTTCTAGTGTGTTGAGATGTGTAGGATATCTAGGTTATCGTAAATGTCTGTGTATTTGTGTCGCGCCTCCTTTATGTGATTGTAAAATGTTGAGTTAGTGTTCTGTTTGTGTTCCTCGACTCTTTGTTTAAAAAAACAAACCTGCGACCTGTTTGTCCAATGTAGAACTTGTTACATTCATCGCAGTTCAGTTTGTATACGCCTGGTGCTTGTAGTTTATCTTTGTTCTTGGTGTTGTGTTGAATTTTGTAAATGTTTACAGGAAACCCATAACGACAGACACACTTATCCACAACACCTCAAACCACCCTATCCAACACAAACATGCTGCCTTCAGATCCATGCTCCATAGACTTAAAGAAGTCCCAACGACCACAGAAAACATAAACAAAGAACTAGACACAATTAAATATTTAGCATACACAAATAGATACAACACCACATTAATAGACAAACTATGGTACAAAATACAAAAAAACACTAAAATTTACACTACAGACAGGGAAAACAAATATATCACATTACCATACATAAACAAAAAAAACAAACAAAATAGCCCGTAAATTTCAAAAAATAGGATACAAATTAGCATACAAAACTAATAACAAGTTACATTACAAAATACAACACAACACCAACAACAAAGATAAACTACAAGCACCAGGTGTATACAAACTGAACTGCGACGTATGTAACAAATTCTACATTGAACAAACAGATCACAGCTTTAAACAAAGAGTCGAGGAACACAAACAGAACACCAACTCAACATTTTACAATCACATAAAGGAGGCGGGACACAAAAACAGACGTTTACGATAACCAAGAAATCCTACACATCAACAAAAAAGGACCACATCTCAACACACTAGAACAATATATAATTTACATACACACAAAAACACAAGGTACAAACATGTTACACAATGGACAAACACAATACAAATCACACATACTCTTTGATACTATCGAAAACATACCTTTAAAACCGTCACCGCTTGACCCGACATCTCCAAGCAAAAGACACTGATGAAAATCGGCACATGATATCGAAAACGTTCTGTCTCAGTGAAGTTCGGATAGTCATAAACTATTGTTTAAATATAATATAAATGCTGTACTTACATCATTCATGTCAGCCAAAAAAACTCAACAACACTATTCCACAACTATACTAGCCTATAGCATAGTTCGTAATTACAAATACAGTATGTTACCCATTATTTTCATAAAAGACATAAAAAAACATTATTACAGTACCTTGCATGAACAATAAGCAAATAAAATAAGGTATATTAAATCTTAATTAATCACTTTTACATTAGTTTATAACTATCTAAACTTTAATTTTGTAAATTTGTAAACCTTACTGAGACAGGACATATTCCATCAATCAGTGGTTATCTTCATCACTGTCTAAATTTTTCGCTTGGAGTTGTTAGTTTAAGCGGTGGCGTATTTTAAGGCAGGTTTTTGATAGTATCAAAGAGTTTGTGTGATTTGTATTGGGTTTGTTTGTTTAATATGTTTATATTTTGTGTGTTTCCAAACTAATGTAAAAGTGATTAATTAAGTTCCACCGAACATAATGGACTACAAAATTCAAGATATTAAATCTAATTACGTTTCAGATAAAAACCTGTCATTTTCTTTTGTTACTAAAGAATCATTTTCTGATAAACACCTTTAGAGAGGGTCTACAGTATATGGTTTATGAAATCATAGTATAAATGTGTCAAAAACTGGAAGTCATTTTAAATCAAACAATCTGACTGACCTTTATGTATTCTGCTGTTGTTGGTAGAAAAAGAAATATAAATTACACTTTTTACCAGAAACAGACAAATAATAGTTATAAATTTCCAAAATAAACATTCAATAAAAAAAAAATTACAAAAATATAGTTCTCAAACAAAACCATTTTTGTGTTTATTATTATATAAAAAAGTAAAATAAACCATTGTCAAAGGTTTTTAAAAAGCAAAAATTGTTTTTTTTAATCAGTTTTTTTACTATAAAAAAAACATTTATAGTATACAAGAATTAGTTTAAACCAAAACTTCTGAAATGAAAATTTTAAACTAAAAAATATGAATTTATTCTAAGCACGTCAAGTTCTTTTTAATATAATATCGACATTCTACACAAATGTGAACTATATAAACATTCTTAAAATTTACTCGGGTTAAAAAGCGGTCTATGTTACAATCGGTTTGGGAAAAAAATTTCGATTATTATACTGTAATAAAAGGAAACAGAAACAGACTGTTAAACTCACATAATCCTAAAAATTAAGCCCAATCAAAATATGTATTTAATAAAATTAGGTATATTATTATTCCAGAGAATTTATATATCATACCCTTTCGTCCTGGTTTAAGTTCTCCATCAGCTTCATAGAATTCACGAATATCTACCATTGGCTTTCCTCTGAAGGTTCGGACTTTGGCATAACGCATTCCCTCTATATGCCATGATCCAATTTCATCCTCATCTACTTTTGTTTTCTTTGCAGGAGCACCAGATTTTGACTTCTGAAGAATACATAAAAAAAGTTCATTTTTTAAATAGTAATTACAATCATTTATACACTATAGAGAGCAACCCATGTACAGTTCAATCCCGGTAATCCGAAATAATAAATGTACAACCATTTTGACATGCCAGATTTGTCGGATTACCGGAATCTACATGTACTACATATACCTACGACTAAATACATACGGCTGCATATATTCCTATATGGTGTTATAAAGTAGGTATAGGCTAATGTTAAGAGTGGAATTAGTTAAGTACACTACAGTACAGTAATAACTGAAAGTTCTTTCCTTGTTGGGGTAGAGTTCAGAAAATAAGAATCTCAGAAAAAAAAGGTCCAGATATGAGGTTGTTTCGAGATCGCTCTTGCAAATACTGTGTATATAGAGCAGTTTCTACCAAGCGTATTCACTCATTTTCACTGTTTTCCGCACACTGCTACCTTGCTCCATAGAAGACACAAATGACTAAATTTTTTCTTTGTCACTGATTGCTGAATTTCCAATCCCGAAATCTACCATTAACTTTTTAGCAGGTACCCTGGCATCAAGAGAAAAAGATGTAATTATAAAATTTTAAGTTTAACAAACTGCAACTGCAAAACGATTCTACCGTCTGCTTGCCGTAAATATTGAAACCGAACTACTGTAGCCTGACTAATCAAAAGAGAACGATATACATTGCAAAGTAAACAAAACAATGTCCCCTTTCTTCTTTGAACCTCTCTTATAGCCATTTATTTATTTCTCATTTTGATATTTTCAAAAATCGTTTCTGATTAGGGTTTTGAACTACCAGAATTCGGATTACCTGAGTTGTAGTGTATTTTGTTCCCAAAATCAGCATATAAACTAAAATCTGACTGAATTATAGCTACTATTCTCATAAAAAGATAATGAACAATTGGTTCCATGTCAATGACTCTTTGATTTGAAAGTATTATAATTTTAGATTTAACATGCCGTTATTATTAATGTACATATTAACAAGTAATAATTACTTATAGTCATTCCATTAAATTTAATAATTGCGTATAAAAAACAAATAATATAAAAAAATTTTTAAAGTCAATTCCTTCTTAGGTCAACAATCAAAAATTTTATTTTAGTTACTTTTTTTGAAATAATTATAATTAATATAAATAAAGTAACATAACATGTATGTTAAAACAGCTGTAATACCACATAACCTATAGCATAAAATCAGCTGTTTCATGAAATCTTAGGTCTTCACTTATTTTAAGCCAAATGGGATGAAATAACTATATTGCATACCTGGCTCCTTTTCTGAAAAGGTTTTCTCCCATACAAGCTAAAATTAATTCATATTTATTAATGAATTAATATTTCAAAAACTGTATTAACATTTAGCGTCATCCATTAGAAATTTTTTTAAATGTATTTGAACTTGAGTGGGTAAAATAAAACTATTTTATTAACAACTGAAAATTTGAACAGGAGAGTGTGAACTAATAGAAGGAATTGAACAATATGATATTAAACCTTTCACAAATAATAAAGCTTGTCATTTGGGAAGTTGTAGACAGTTAACATTTATAATACGATAACACTTATGGCATAATTTTCTTATAAATTATTGCCGATATAATCAACAAACATATGGAACGAAACAACTTATTTCATCCCAGTATTTAAAAAGGTATTGCACCAGGAGTTTCAAGGGGTATGGAATACACAGCACGTATGACAGGAATAGCATGAAGATACTAAAAAATACAAGAGACAAATCTTTGTTGAATGGCTTAAAATTGGAAATGTGTTAGGGTATACTAGTATATTAACTCCTAACCACATAAAGTATATTATTTCTTTGGGAGTGATAAAAAATTTGTTAATCCCATACAAATAAATAGTGAAATTTAATGAAAAAATCAGCATGTCACTAATTTTTAACTTGATACTCAATTTATACTACACTTATTGTGATCACGGTAAATGTTATCATTCGGTTATTGTTATCGTTTCATTGAAAAACAAACACGGACGTATTTTAATACATTGTAATTAGGTCGCTTATTGTAATCATCTGTTCGCTTATTATTATCATTTAATTTGCCATGCAAAATCATATGCGTCAACGTATACTAGCATAGACCAAGTAAAAATGTCTACAAAGTAGTGTAAACAACACGTGCAACACACAATGACGCCCAATTCATAGAATGTTTATTTTTAGAATGACAGAAATACTTTATAACGGTTTCAGCACTTAGCACAGTTCTCAGAATGTCTCCCTTACTCTTTGTTTACGCAAACACCCTAGCCTCGCTGAGCCGACTGTAGTTGTTTGTTAACATTAGTTGATGTTACTACTGAACCATTTACAGTACAGTCCTACTGTATTTTTAAACAGTAAATTTTTATGAACGTTCATTACACAGGGTGTCTAGTAAAATAGCTTGAAGAAATTCCCTGAGTTTTCCCTGACTTTTCCTCTTTTAGATGTCTATAGAAAGCCCAGTTTACATTGGGCCCATCCATTGATATCTGAAGGATCTTGGATAAATCCAGACTTTGAACACCTTTTAAGAACGAATTGAGTAACTCTTTTGCTTTTGTGTCTGTAAGGAACACAGAACCAAAATATCGAGCTTTCACTTCATCCGTCTCTGCATCCCAATACCTAACACTCAAATCCATTTGGGCTCTTTGTGATATTTTGTTTAAACTTTCATCAAAGCCAATTACATAGTTAGAATTTGAATTTAATGATGTCAGTAACAGGTCTTTAAAATAATTTGATAAACCGAATACAACACTATAGGAAATTTTATCTTTCCGCAATCTCATGTTCTGTGCACCGGTGCTATCAGGGAACATCCTTGGAAAGAGGCACACACTACCTTCTGCATTGCTTAAAGAAGTGTTGCATTACTAAATGCATGCACCATATAATCTCTGCTTCGGTCACTTCATCTTTTAGTTTATATTTTTCCTGAAGAAGGAGAGGAGGTAATGACGACATCTGCATGACGCGATTGCCCACTACGGCAATGAAAACTGGAACCTTCCATGTTGAAATAAACAGTGTAAAAATAATCACCGTCAAATAAAACACATACTATCACGAGTCTAGACAAATAGCTGGCTACAAATGTTTACACAGCGTTCTGTGTGGTCAGAAACAGACTGAGTTATCTGTTATCCCCTCCCGTCCATATGATAACAGAACCACTGCGCACCCCAAGGCCACGGTCCAGGCTAAAACTTCCCAGCTGTACCAACTCGACGCATTTATTATTTATTGACATAAGTCCTGAAGTTGTAGCAATGGGCTTATCAAATAAATAATGGGCATCTAAATAAAGAAGTGTTATGTCCTGACTGCCCTGCCCCTAAACCAGCCCGCTGGCTTACAATACCAAATATTCGAGAGCAATGGCCACTAGTTTTGTTTCTAATCAAAATAAATATTTTCCCGATTTTTTTAAATTTTCCCTGACTTTTCCCTGAATTTTCCAGAATCTTAAAATTCCCTGACTTTTCCAGGTTTTCCCGGTTTTCCCTGTCACTAGACACCCTGTTACAGTATTTCAGTGTGATTTTACATAACTTAATTTTTAAAGATCTTTTTCGTTTGTTTTGTAGAGTTTAGTGTCACTTGAAGTTTCAAAGGACAGTATAGCAAGATGTCCGAATCTCAAAAGAAACGACATGATTTAAGTCTTAAACAAAAACTTGATATTCTAGATAGGTGCAGTAAATTATCAAAAATGAGTCAAAGAAACGCTGCTTCTCAACTTGGTGTTTCTCAACCTCTCTTATGTAAAATATTCAACAACAAAGAAAAAATCTTGTCATTATCAAAGTGTAATGCAAATGTTGACAACAAAAGACATCGTTCTGGGAAGGATCCGCAAGTGGAATCAGCTTTGAAATTTTGGTTTAAAAATGTTCGCGAAAAAGATGCTCAAGTTGACGGCGCGCTAAAAGCTGAGGATCTTGCCAAAAAAATAGGAAAACAGGATTTTAAAGCCACAGATGGATGGTTCAATCGATGGAAGAAAAGGGAAAACATTGTTTACAAGAAAACATGTGGTGAAAAAAGAAATGCTTATTTTGTTGGAGCTGAGGACTGGTTACAATACGAATGGCCAAAGACTTTGGCTGAGTATTCTCCTAGCTGCATATACAATGCAGATGAAACAGGACTTTATTATCGTGCTTTACCCGAACATACTTACTTATTTAAAAATGAAATTGCTAACGGCTGTAAAATATGTAAACAAAGAATAACTGTTTTGTGTTGTGTTAATATGGTTGATCATAAAGAAAAACTCTTAATTATCGGTAAATCTAAAAATCCACATTGTTTTCAAGGTATCAAAAAGCTACCGGTTGAATATCATTCAAACTCCAATGCTTGGATGACATCAATAATTTTTAATGAATGGCTGACTAAATGGGATACCAGCCTCAAACGCAACATTGTCCTTCTACTAGACAACTGCACTGCACATAATGACATAACCACTACGCTAAAACACATCAAAGTGATTTACCTTCCGGCCAATACTACATCAATTATTCAGCCATGTGACCAAGGCATAATTAAAAATCTCAAAAGTTTTTACCGACGAGAGATGCGTGCTAGAAAATATAGAAAATATGGATGAATTTCAAACCCTTACCTCAAATGAATTGGCTAAAAAAACTTCTTTACTCGATGCTATTCATCTGATAGCAAAATCTTGGAATGAAGTTTCAGAAAAAACTGTGAAAAATTGCTTTAGAAAAGGTGGGTTTTTTGTTGAAGAAAATCAAGAGCAAGCTACATCTGAGGAAGACTCTGAAGAGAACTTGAAGCCTTTCGATTTGTCCTTAAAAGTATACTGAGTGGATGGAAGTTGACGATAGTATTGAAACGATATGACTGAAGACGATATTTGTGAGGTAGTTGCTTCAACATCAAAAGTTACTGAAGAAGAAGAAGGCACCGATGATGATGAAAATGATAAATGTGTACCGCAAAGATCTAAGCAGGAAGTTCACCAAGCTTTTAAGATTCTAAGGCAGTTTGTTCAACAAAAAGCAAAAAATTTCAACAAACATTATGAATATGAACAATTTATAAACAATATTTTACGAGAATACTACAGACAGTCACATATAGAGGAATTCTTCAAGAAAAATTAAATGTAAATTTGAAGTGTAAATAAGATTGAAGTGTTTTATAATGAAGTTTTATGTGTTAAAATGTTTTGATCAAGTGTTTTACGTAGTTCTATATATTTTTTTTTCAATTATGCTAGATTCAGTGTTTTAAAAAAATCTACAGTGAAATAAAATAAACTGACATGAAATATGCCCACTAATTTTAACAAGTACAAAACTAAATTACAGAAATTCTACTACTGTACATAAAACTGTCCGGAATAGCATCAAAATTTGGTAAGTACAGTTTAATTATAGTGTTACAGAATTAGAATTACTTAATGTAATGATAGGCTTACATATCGTTCAGAACAAACAGTTGTGGCAATAATACAGTGAGTTCAATGCAGTACGGCTGTAGACTACATCGTTCGGTTATTGTTATCAAATATGCTTCTGACAAATATGATCACAATAAGCGTATATATATATATATATATATATATATATATATATATATATATATATATATATATATGATCACTGTATAACTAAAATGAAAAACTATTTATCTCGTTAATTTATACAAAGCAGTACCACAGTATTCCTAGAAAGGAAGAAAATCAATACAAAGTATTTGTTTGATTTGAAATATGAGCCAGGATATGTTTACTCAGAATAAAAACTAAGCAATCCTTTAATAACTATAAATAAAAAAAACCTCTTAAAACACAAAAACATTTTATTTATGGCCTGATGTACATTTTAATTGCAAAGCAATCATCTTCAGAGGAAATTACTACAAGACCTACTACAAGTTTAAGAGGTTTTTTATTTATAATTAAAAATTACACCAAGTTGTTCCAAGTTATTACAATCACTAGTATATTTATAGATAAATATTTATATCTTAATAAGCAAATACAAATATAAATGAAAGTATTAAAAAGATATAACTAAATACCAAAGTTACCAAAATGTAACAAACATTTAATAATTGAGTTATTGCTTAGGGATTAATTTTACTTTTAGACAAAATTTGAACAGTAACTATGATTTGTGTGATTTTCTTTATCTGTAAAAGAGATTCTTTGAAACATATAAAGTAAAAAAACTTTATATGAACATATCTTGGAAGCCCAACTCATTTCCTTTCCATGCCGTATGGCTATAAAAATTTCTTGAAAGCCTGGTTCATCATTTTCATTTTTTTTTTTTAAGAGAGAAAATAAGCTCAAATAGGAATTGGCTCGAATTTAACAGAAGCTCGAAATATCAAGCCTCTGATTTTTGAGACTCTACTGTATTTTAGTAGTATATTAACTTGAATGAAATTGAAAATGACAAAGATAACCGATTTTCTGACATTTCATCAGCTTTTGGCATTATAAAGGAGATCCTGATAATGATACGTCCAGAAGTGGTTTCAGTGCAGTTTAAAACTGATAAAGAAGCCTTTTTTAGTAGAAACTGTAAAATTCTGTGGTATACTGAGTCAAAAAGACAAGGGAGAGCAGCATGAGAAAAAAAATCACAGTTCAAAAAAAGAATCAAAAACATTTACTGATGTATAGAATTTATTTTTGATGAAGAGTTATTTAATGAAATTGTAAAGTCTACAAAACCTACAGATTGAGACAAATGAAAAGAACTAATAGAAGCAAATAAATTGCTCTAGTTCTAAAGAACTAGAGCAATTTATTTGAACCTAGTTTTTCAAACTTATATGTTTATGAAAAGGTTTAAATTATTACTTTGATTATTGAGGTTTGACAGTATAAACACAAAAATGAGAGGAAGCTATTGGACAAGATAGCACCTGCAAGAGACATGATTCAAAGTTTTGTTGAGAAATGCAAGCAATATCATGTTATCAGTTGAATTTGCCACAGTGGACAAAATATTGGAAGAATAAGCCTGCAAAACATGGAGCGCAAAATGTTTTCCTATGGTTTGTGCAAAATCATTCTACACTTTAAATATGAAAATTTACACTGGAAAAAAGCCCGAGGGACCATATATGGTGGGTAATTCAAGCAAAGCTGTGTTGTGGAAAGACTAGTTTAACAAATTACAGGAACTAGCTGCAATGAAACAATTTACAACTGGTTTTCCTCTATTCCTTTGTGACTGAATTTGCAAAATAAGTGTAGACTAACATAAGTCAGTAACCTAAAACAAGATAAGAAAGAAATCCCACCACCTTTTCATCATACCATGGAGATGGCATCAATGAAAATTAGGCTTTTGGAACACCGGACATAGTTTTATTTCATAATGCAACAAAGGAGTTGTTAGATAGAGTCGACAAGTACCAGGCAGCTTACTTGTTTTCAAGGGTAACCAACCATTGGTTAATTGCAATTTTTATGCAATGCTGAATATTGGAGTCCTATAACAGAATACCAATCAGCATAGAATGAATAGAAGATTTATTAAAGTGTTATCAAAACAATTTGAGGGACTTTATGGCATCTCGCCATAACTGTAAAGAGTCTGCCTCACAACAACAAAAAGTAAATTTCGGCATATCATGAAAATAAAAAAAAAACTATCAGTGAATACCACTTAAGAAAGATAAAATGGAAGTGTGTTTCTACATTTGTGACCGAAAGAAGAATCGTTCATCTCAAAGACGATGTAGGAACTGTAAGTTTTGTCTACAAGGAGCATGCAGCATCTGCTTGTTGTGTGAACTGCATTTAAACTGAAGAACCCACGGAAATTAGTGATAACAAGTAGGCTAAAAACTGAACTATAATGAATTGTTTTTAACTAATATTTTTATTTAATGTCTGTTAATAACTATTAATTTTTTATATAGGCTAATGTCAGATCACAATTTTCTTTTTTTAAACACTCAACGTTTCGAATTGTGATAGAAAAATTTGACTTGTAAATGGATATTTATTAAAAGTTTCGTAATTTGTTGATTTTTACTATGTTTTATATAATGTTATGTACTTTATAAATCGAAAGTTATGTTATATAATTGTTTAATTAAAACAGCTCTTGAAAAGGAATTTTGGAAAGAAATTCGAAACATTGAGTGTTTGAAGAAGCAAAATGGTCTATGATCTGTCATTAGCCTATATAAAGAATTGTTTTTACTAAAAAAAAGCCACAAGTTTAAGCAAGTGTTTATGCCAATATTTCATTATATAATCTGTAAACTCATATTTCTAGTTCAATATTTCCTTTTTTCACTAAATATTACACATATTTTTATAATTTTATGTGTACTATTATTATTTAAAACTTTTATGTTTAGACGGTAAGATACATTATTGCAAAAGAAATACACCGCCCTCTCTTATTATGAAATCAGTAGTATACATTGCTTAGACATTTTTAATATTTCAGATATATTTTTAAATATGTCAATTCAAAATTCAAAATTTTACAAAATTGAATTTTTAATTTTTATAAATATATTTATATAGTACTTAATTGTAAAATCACACAAATATAAAAACAAAAACAGATTATATTTAAACTGGTTGTTGTGCGGAATAAAACTCTTCAAGTACCCTCTGGCGTTTGCAACTCTACACGAAGATTAATGGCTTCTGAATTATATAACTCAACGAAAATGCTTGTTATGAAGATTTTAAACTATTTTATACAAGAGAGATTTCAATATTCCTAGAAAATATGTATATAATGAATCTAAGGTAAAGCAGCATGAAACAATATTCTACTCAATTTTTGTTTCAAATTTTTCTTCCAAGTTGATTAAAATTATTTATAGCTGGCTGCTGTGATAATTGCCACACATGGTTGTTTTCTTTGTTGAACATAACACATCCCTTTATACAGAGCACTGATTCGTTGTACTTTTGTATGCACTTGATTAATTTAGCAATACACACCAAAAACAATTTGCATTTAGAAAAAACAGAACTATGTGAATTTCACACTAACTATAATTTTGAAACACTGTAAATGAAATAAAGATAGAGTACATTTAGATAGAGACAGGTTGTGGATTTAACTGGCGAACATACATTCACACGTGGGCACATATTATTCAAATGTTCTTTACTATTAAACAACCCCTGTAAATAGCTTTTAACACTTAACTAATTCTCAATGAAATTTAAAACAATATTTAACAATTACATTACTGTGGTACATGGGGAAGGTTAATGTAAAATTAAACCATTTTTATTTCTTTATGTTTTGCAATCACACAAGGTTATAATTTAATAATGGAATCTAATTGAATACTAGTATGGTCGAGTTACTTGGAACCAACAGGTGCAATCTATCTCACTATTTCGTACAGATTTTTAAATATATTTCCAAACATATTGTTTTTTATGTAAAAAGTGTTTTTTAATTTAACTGAACCCCCCCCCCCCCCCAACAACAAGGGTGTAAGCAAAATTTCAATTTTTCATTAAGGGGTACAGTTTTTGAAAAAGATTGAGAACCCCTGCTTTAGACTGATTAGGGACTTTCTAATAAGCAGGTGCAGAAGTTTTCTATTAAAAAATACATTTGCTACACACCCTTAAAATTACACTAGAAGATAAAATAAAGAGAAAATCCCAATGTCTCATATGCACTCATAATACAAAATTAAAAACAAACTAGGTTGATGAAGACAAAATAAGGCAGTTAAAAATAGTTTTAGCTTACAGTAAAATGAAAACAACCACATTTGGATAGTCAGCCAAATTGAGGAGAAGCAATCGCAAGATGACAGATGATTAGATGTAAAAATATGGAAAAGGAATGACCTTGAATAGAACATTGTGACGAATAACCTGAAATGAAGTAGACAGGGAAAACTTTATAAAGGTTCTTGAATGTCTTATGTCTATATGAATATATTCATTACAACAGAGACCTGGTTAATTAGGCTTGGAATGCAGTAGCTCAGGATTATGGAAAGAACTGTTAGTAAAAATATTAAATTATTTATAGAAAAGGGTTAAAATGAATAGGATGGAATAAAATAATTATTTTTCTTTAAATTAACTATATTAATAGAAATTATATATGATACAAGATTATTTATAAAGTCATTAATATAAAATAGTTACAACAATTATAAAATTATTTATAAAAATACTACATTTATAACTGTTACAAAGAACGAATGTTACATCTTAGACAATTAACAATTGAAATTAAATATCTGATCTATCCTTCACCATTAACCCTTGAGCTACCAAACCCATATCACCTTTTTAACACAACAGGGATAATATGACAGGATACAGTGCCTGTTACTGTGCCATACTCCATGACTTTCTCCAGCCTAACTAGGCAAACATTTTAATAAACTGGATAATGTGTGGTTCTAACAAGACGGCACTACAGCCCACACATCACGTCAATTACTTGCATTGGCAAGGATAATGTTCCTGGACATGTAATCTCTTTGCGTCATGATATTGGGTGCCGCCGTTCTCCAACCTTGACACCCTGTGATTATTTATTCTGGGGCTACCTCAATTCCAAGATGTCCTCAAACTTTGAAAGCACTCAACCAGATGATAAGATAAATCGTTCAAGCAATCATGCTCGGCATGACATATAAAGTAATGGATAACTTTAGTGAACGACTCAACCAATCTACCATGATTTGAGTGACATACTGTTTAAAACAGTTTACTATTCTATATTCTTTTAAGTGGAATTATGTGTTCGTGGTTAATAAAACAAAATTTTCCAATCTTATTTTTGCTCATATTAGCTACCTTAATATTTTAAGAGCTCTTCACACTTCACCCTGTATACATATATATTATTTAATTTAATTTTTTTAAACGAGATTCATCCTAACCAGATCTTTTATACCTATATTGTAATGCTGTTCTGTTTTAAAAATTCTTGATTTAATAAAGTTTCATGTTTTTTTCCACATTTTTAATTTTTGAGGCAACAGTAAAAGTGTTATTATTTTTTCTGTTCCTGTGGTCTCTCTACATCATCAGGTATAATATTCAAATAGGTGCAGGTAATTCGGTGCATTTCTATCATGGGAGAAAAGTGTCTAATAAACCTGATGCTATAGAACCTTTTTGTCAACAATTTCTAAAAAAAGTTGGTTAATTAAATTTATGTTGTGTTTAGGTTTACAGTGCAGATGAAAGGGGCTCATTTTGAAAAGCTTTACCAAATAAAACTTTAGTTTAAAAGTACGAAAACTGTGCAACAGGTCGAAAAATGAGCAAAGATCGATTGACATTTATGACATATAATATCATAATACTACCATAATATATAATTCCATATAGACATATAAGTAGCTGTAATTACATCTTAGGTATACGTAGTATGTATACATTCTGGTAATCTGAAATTGTCGTGCATTAATTATTTCGGATTACCGGGATTGGACTGTATGTTTGTCATCATCATTCTATTCCTCATTTACAGTTTCTTCATCATTATTTCCTTAAATCGGTGCAATAATTTGTTTGTCATTAACTACTTCATTGGTTTCACATTCTTTGTCACAATCGGCATTCCATTCTTCAACTTCAATGGCAGGGGAATTTGGTTGTATCATTTGGAGATCGTACATGCCGTTTTGATCTAGTCTCTTTTGGATATAATTTCCAACTAAAACTTACACCATAATTTTTAGTGTCAGATTTCAGTATTTCCTATGACTTGGCAACTGTTAGATTTCAGCTTTGTTGTTAACCCTTTTGATCCCAAATTTCGAATTTTTTGATGTGTTGAAAAATCGTGTTCAACCCCAACGTCCGAATTTTCAGACGTTCACATAATATTTTTTTTAACCTATGAAAGGGCGCATGTGGAGTTTTTCTCCGCACGTTCCATTATTTGTTAAGAAAATGGCTTTCCAGTTGTCAGATGTTTATTTCCAGATCGTTACTCCACCACCTACATTCTAGGAATCGGCACAATATTTTTGTTAATTTTAAGTAGTGTTAGTGTGAATTTAATCTTTGTCAATCGCAGTCAGAATGCAGAGGTTTTGTCCGCTAGCGCCCTTTTCTGTAACTTATTTGTACAGTTTCTCACACTGCTATTTACATTACAAAAGGCTTTAAATGTTTACTGTTTTTGTTATTCTTATTGTTGTATGTGTTTTTAGAATCAAATTTTCACATTTTACTGTTGTTCCATTTTAAGAGGAGAGAATTTGTAAAATTCTGGGTAGTCGAAAAAAATAAATTAAAGAATAAAATATGGTACAACTCACAAATATAAAATTTTTTATTTCATACGCGTTTCAACGACTAATTTGTCGTCATCCTCAGTGAATATACACAAGTCAAATTAACTAAAAAAATATATATTAAACATAGCCTATAAAGTTTTACCAAAAGTAAAAACAAAATGAAAATCAGATCTGGGCATTGTCAAATTTATAGCCACGGCTACTAATATAATTACATTAAATAACATATGTTACTTATAAATATTTAATTTTGATGAGCCTATATTACTAGTAAAATATAATAATAAAATTATTTAAATAATTTTAAAAATTTAAAAAAGATAGTATTTAACAATTAATTAATTTAAAATAATATTCAATTTTGAATTGGTCCTAATTCATTATTAACAATTTTATTTTTATTTCTATTTATAAATAAAGTTTCCCATGCATCTAATTCATTAAAATTTGTCACATTTTTTAAAAGCACAACATTTTTACTTTTAAATTCGTGTTTTTCGTCCAAACAATGTTTTGCCATAGCTGATTTTTCAGGCTTATTAAATTTAACATGGGAAAAATGTTCTTTTGCTCTAACTAGTATGTTTCTTTTTGTTTGTCCAATATATTTCATCTGACACATATTACACTGCAAACTATAAATTCCCGATTTATAAATCGATTTATAAATTTCACTCACAAGCCAGCTTGAATATTATTTATCAAGAAATATGGTTTACCAGAGATTTTTTTAGACAGTTTTTAGATAATTCTGATGAAAACGAGACTCTGCCAGTTGATGAAACTAACGAAGAAGCCAATGAATTTGAAAATGAAACAAAAGAAGACATAATAGGTGAATCTGAAAATGACGAAAGTGGCCAATTTGTTAAAAATCGGTCAATTTTGACGTTGTAGAGAAAAATCCGCTAAAAATCCTGCAGGAAGTGATTACAATGCAGTTTGACAATGGGAAAAAAATTTTATAGTAAAAACCAAAAAATGCTGTGGTATAATGAACCAATAAAGCAAGAAGAAACAATTCTCATGAGAGTGGGTCATGTTCACGCAACACTAATGAACATGAAAATGAACAATTATGAGTTGTTTTTTCAACAAAGATTAAGATTCTGCTAGTTTTATTTAACTGTAGAACCTATTGTGATATAAAGGCAATATTTTTTTCATCCACTAATTTTTAGAGTTATATGTTTGAAGTAAAACATTCCTTATTGTCACTAAATATTAAAATAAATTTCAAATTTATATATGTACTATCACGATTAGATATTTTTATGTTTAGACATTTAATTACTTTATTACAGAAAAATTACGCACAAATGCCTCTCGCGTAATGAAAACAATAGTCTAGTATACATTGCTTACACATTTTACCAATTCCAAATATTTTAAAAATTATGTTTAGAAATTCAAAATTGTGGAATAATGGTTTCCTTAATTCTTTACAATTATTTATAGTATTTAATTATAAATTCATCCAAATATAAAAACAAAAACCATTTAAATTTAAACATTTTTTTATGCGGAATAAACCTCTGCAAGCACCCTCTCTCGATTGAATATCTATGCGCCCCTTCAAAGGTTAATAAAATACAAACGATAAAATAATTCTTGTATATATTAAAGCATTCGTAATTAGCTTTTTTATCCAATCAGGATAGATTTGGTTGTAACTTTCGGCAATAAGTCTAAATATTCACCAAAATTACAACCAAATCTATCCTGACTGGATAATAAATAAGTATAAAGTAATGTATAAAATTATAACCATATCTATCCTGACTGGATAAGTATATTTTAATATAGGAATATAGTAATGTATAATATTACAACCAAATCTAGACGTAGTGCAGTGCGCTATAGCCTTTACAGACTAACATTTAAATGGTTAAAAAAGTAACTCTGTATTTTCCACAGAAAAAAGTTGATATTCGTGTTCTACATATTGAAATGAGTAATTTGTTGGTAATTATTAAGATCAGCGACTACTGCTCTGATTGGCGAATTTTTTTTCCTGATCAATTTGACCTAGCTGAACACAAATCTGAAGTTTTTTTTACTGCAAGCACATTAAAAAAATAATAATAATAATCTAACCTGGTTTTCTTAGGTTAATATGTGTTTGCCGTTAAAAATAACTTCAGATTCATGTTCAGCAAGGTCAAATTGATCAGGAGAAAAAGAGGTTGCCGATCGGAGCAGTAGTCACTGATCTTAATAATTACCTTTTTTTCTAAACAAATTCATTGAGGCTATATTTTTACTCATATTTTATAATAGAAAGAATTTGTTTAATGTACGAGAGATTCCTACGATTGGTATTTATTTACAATACTGATGATTTCTAGATAACCTATAATCAACATTGTAATCTGTTAAACATTTATTAAAAAATATCCCAAATCTTTTCTCATAAAACAGTAAGTGTTTAATCTTAGGACATTTAATCTACAATATTCTGGAGTGTAATTAGGTTATAAATGCAATGAGGTCCTGATGTTATACCTAAATATTACCCCGGAACCTCCATTAAATCATGTTATATTTTAGAACTAGTTAAAATGCATTACATTACAAACAATTAATTACTTTTCGGTTACATAAAATTAGTTTCTCAAGTACTTACAGGTTTGTCTTCAGGATCAGGTCCTGAATCAGATGTGTCGGAATCATTTTTCCTTTTTGATTTTTTATCTTTTGGCATTTTTATTAGAAGATATTACTTAATTGTTTCAAATTGTTGAAGGTTTGCAAATTAAAACTTTATCTTTTTAGTTTTTTTCTATTATAATCGGCACAGTACAACGAGGTTAATCAATTTAACCGTTACGTATTTAGAAGACGCGGTAACTGACCAAGCGCCTTTACCGGTATTTAATAGAAAATTGTTACACATCTGTGTTCAATTACACCTATATCGACTCTCCTAAATTAAATGTTTTTAGTGAAATATCTTTGTTAAAAAATTATTTATGGGGCTTTCGTAATCGCTGAAGGAACTATAAGTGGTGTTTATTATCTTGATGCACTTGTAGCTATTTCTTATAGCTTATCTTATATTATAGCTATTTCTTCAATTAGAAAAACGTCAACCAAAGAACTTCATTTGCGAGGAAGAGACGGGGCAGAAAGCTATTAGGTGTATTCCGTCATCCCATTGGCAGAAAGCAATATTATGTATTGCTTAAACTACACTAAATAATACAAACCATTACATATACAAGACACGAATTGTCATTCTCGGCCATTGATTTCTTCAACAAGTATATTCAAAGTATCTCCAAATTGTAAATATATTATTATTTAACCCCTTTTACATTAGTTTATGACTATCCGAAGTCTAATATCTAATTATCGAGCCCGTTGTTTTCATCTCAATAATTTTATTTCTAACATATACATGTTTATTGGCGACATCAGAACAGTGTATTAGACTCTAAAATATCGTTTTATTTATCAAGTCACAATTTAAAAAAAGAAATACAAATGATAAATTACTGTATGACAAATAAAAAAACAATAAAAAAGACAGAGAAAAAAAGAAAATTTATATACAAAACTGAAGACCCTACTACTAAAATATGTTACATACTAAAATAAGCACTCAACGTTCAACTCGGAATGTTTATTTCTTTCTTTTTGCCAAGTGTTTCGGAGATCGTAATGTAAACGGAGACATAGATAATACATATGGCACGTTCGAAACTATTTATAACCGAGATAAGCTGACATTTATTTACTACAATCTAATGTTTTTCGGGCGTCCAAGCATTTTACAATAGTCTGTTCCCACCTCGAGTTGGTTCATTCACTCTAGTAGGACAGTTATCGTTTATTCTTGCGTTAGTTCAGAAAGCTTAGTTCATAAAACTCCCTGAAACATTGTTACAGTTGAAGCATCAAAAGTTAAATTGGGATTGTCGGATTTAAAAATGACGCAGGCACAATATTCTCCTAACTCTTCTGAAGCATTGACTTAAAAATCCAACCTTTATACAAACAAGTATCGACAGTAGAGAAGTTTCAATTAGCCTGGGAGTGAGCGTGCCGGTGAGCTCGCCGTATCTAAGAAAAAAAGGTAGGAGCGCATCGGGACGCTCTCGGTACCTCGTAAGAGAACCCAGAGCGTGCCGGAACGCTAACCAAGCTGAAAGTGTTAAGGTATGTTAAAGTATCTTGAGTGTTTGTAGGTGCTACTATAGACAGGCTGTGGAATATTTATAAGTGTTCTTAGTGAAGACTAGATCACGTGAAGATGAAATCAACAAATATCAATATATCTGCAAGTATTTTATTCTAAAATTGAAACTCAAGTTGAAATTGAATTCAAATAATATTAAAGTATTCACATCAAAAATATCTCACTAATCTAGTTTCTTTAACAACAAAATCGACAATCGCTAGATAGTATAATATATTACTATCTAGGATCATCTAGGAAGACACTGATGAAGATCGACACATAGCGATCGAAAACGTTTTGTCTCAGTAAGTTTTAACAAATTTAAAGTTCGGATGGTCATAAACTATTGTTTAATTGATTAAAAAGTTTAATATACTTCATATTTGTATGTCGTCATAATAATAATGTATACTTATATGAATTACAAATATATTCTCTTGTATAGTCAGCAAAACAATTGAGGATATACATATATGAGAGTTATTTAATTATTTGTATTATTCGTTCATTTAAGTCATGAATTATAAAATTTAATAAATAATTCTTACAAATTACACGTTTGCTATTACTTGCGACCAGACATTTGTTAACTAAAACTTGTTAATTGTTAACTTACACTTGGAGGAAACGTTTTCGTCTTACGACTTCTTCAGCCTCGTATTTTTGCCGCTAGAAATGCTGCTGTTGTGCTTCCTCGGTACCATTTTTTTGAAAGTTAGAAGTGATGTGATCGAAAAGTATGTGTGATCTGTGCCGTGTTTGTTCATTTAAGATGTCATTTTTATGTGTGTTGCTATGTCTATATATTTCAAACTGTTCTAGTGTGTTTAATTAATGGCCTTTGTTGCATGTGTGAAGGATGCTCATGTTATTTTCCATACTTTTGCATGAGCGTTTAGTGTCCATGAGGTGATTTGCGAAGGTGGATTCAATAGTAGTGCGCAGTGCCCTTTTGTGTTCTTTATATCTTTCGGCGAAAGATCTGCATGTTTGTCCAATATAGAACTTATTGCAGTTGTTGCATTTTAGTTTGTATACTCCTGGGTTATTGTATGTGTTGATATTGTTTTTAATGCTTAGTCTGATAGCCGTTTGGCTTTTATTTGTTGTTCTGTAAGCTACACTGTATCTTGCTTTCTTGAATTGGTGCGCTATCTTATTTGCGAGTTCGT
Organism: Prosapia bicincta; assembly: GCA_036971475.1. Classification (NCBI taxonomy): domain Eukaryota; kingdom Metazoa; phylum Arthropoda; class Insecta; order Hemiptera; family Cercopidae; genus Prosapia; species Prosapia bicincta. The sequence goes on along the minus strand of JBAIZL010000006.1, from coordinate 33,583,030 downwards.
TTATGTATGTGAGGGTGATGAATTAGTTTGTGTTCGTGTTTTGTTACTGTTTTTGATGAGTATTTTTCTGTGTAGTTTGTCTATTAAATAATTGTCATATCCATTTTTGTGAGCTAAATATTTTTGTGTTTAGTTCCTCTGTGTAGTTAGTTGTGGTCATAATTATTTTATTTAGTCTGTGTAGTAAATGTTTGAATGCTGCGTGTTTATGTTGTATTCGGTGGTTCGATGAATTGTGTATCAATGTGTCTGTCATGGTTGGCTTGCGGTATATGTTGAATTCATGTTTGTTTTGATTTTTTGTTATGGTGATGTCTAAGAAATTCAATGTTTTGTTGTTTTCAAATTCTGCATTGAAATGGATATTTTGTATATTTGGTTTATATGTGTTTGGAGTTGTTGGCATTGTCTTATGTTTCCTTGGTATAGTATATATTATAATACTATTATCTCACTCAACAAGCAAAGTAAGTGCTACTATAGGCAAGTTAAAACATTTAAAAGTGTTTAGTGATTACTAGTGGCTCACGCGAAGATGGAATCAACAAATGTTAGAAATAATGTGTTAAAGTATCAATTTTTGTGTATTACGTATTAAATTGAGTTGCTGTTGTCAGTAGGAATTGATATTTATTATATTTGGATTGTATCTCAGTCAGAGAAGGTGGTTGTTTGGTGGCCTGAAATATTTGACGTTATTTATCTGAAGTTTACTCTGTGGTACTCTGCTATCACAGAAAGTTGACCTGGGACGGGTTGAAACAGATTGAGAAGAAAAACGGTTAGAAATTGTTCGACTTGTGAGTTTGACATTTTTAAAATATTTTTTTTTGTATAGTTGACTAAACACTGTATGAAATAAGACAATAACTCGCCATTTTAAAATAATGTAAGTAACATAGGAATGAATAAATTAATTGGTATCATTAGATTAATTTGTGTCTTGCTACACTGGTAAATTGTTTGGTTACTGTTTCCGTTGTGTTTTCATTTTACTTTTAGGGACGTTTTTCTCAGTTCGTATAAATAAAACAGGAAATTCTAGTCTTATAAGTAGGTCTATCGTTATTTATGCAAAGTTTGTTAAAATTGAAACTTGTCTCTTTTTTAATTGATTATTTAATAGTTAACCCAATAATAAGAATATAATCAAACTTTGCAATTGATTGCCATTTCAAAATAATGAAATTTATACACAGGTTTATTCAGAGTAAGACCTGTACGAGAAAAAAATCTCAAAATAATTGCTTTGTCAAAGTATGACTATAAAAATTAAAATCGTATTCTATCCATTGTATATAATAAATTAGGATAATTTATGTTTTTAAAGTTGTAGTACACATTTATTTCCATAATAAACTATACTTTCCATACTTACTATGGTATTTAATTCCTTTAACCATTTAAGTGATTTCGGCAAAAAAATACATGGTAAACACTCAGATAGCCCATCCCCAAATGGAGTGCTTATAGAATGAATAAAAAACATGTCCTGAAGAAATATTGATAATTATTAATTTTGTTATTGCCAAGTTAGTTTCACTTTATACACCTATATTGAAATATTCCTATGAAGTATCCAGTTATGATAGATTTGGTTGTAATTTTATATATTTAACCAAATAAATGTACACGTGTAATGCAAGAATAAAGATCACGTGACATCACCTGGCAAAAGGCATTACACCGCGTAACCAGACGTCTAATGTTGGAGGCAATGTTGTATAAAATTACAACCAAATCTATCCAGACTGGACACTTTATAGTTAATGTATAAAATTACAACCAAATCCATCCTAACTTGAGACTTTGTAGGTATATTTAAATATACATATATATATATATATATATATATATATATATATATATATAGTACGGCAGTTGATACTGCATGCAAGCAATGAATCCTAACTTGAATTTGATAAAAAAATAACTTTCCTTGTGAAAAAAATTTTAATGCATTTAGCTCCAGGACAGTTTTTGAACATTTTTATATACTTTTCAAGGTTGTGGGCAATATGTGTAATAACCAAATATATTGCTCAATGCAAAAACTCAGCTGATACAAATAAACATAAAAGTACTTCCGCTCACACACCATTTTGGATAAAACCATATTCTATCCTAGTCTAAAACCTTACAAATATTTTACTTTTACTTTTTTGAGTTTGATACTAGCAAAATCCTCGAACGAAATAAATACCAGTAATTACACTTTTGTTATCACTTGACGAAAAAACTAATACTGATATTTTTCAGCATACTGAAGTGTAATTATAATGAAAACCTGAAGATGGACAACACAAAAATTACAATATTTTGAAATAAAATCACCTTAAAAAAACACAGTATTTGAAGTTTCTGTATCAACTGGTATATATTTTTTTTGCCAAAATAACTTATGTGACTAATGGAAATAAAAACGTTTACTTTAGTATAATAAGGTAAAAATATAAACGTAATGACATTGGTGCTAAAAAAATTTTTTTGTTATCATATTACTCGTTTTAATGTGTGGAACACGTATATCAACTTTTTTTCTGCGGAAAGTTACTTTTTCACATTTTAAATGTTACGTTGTAAAGGCATGTAGCAATAGCGTGAACCAGGTGCGCAGTGGTTACAGCGCACTTGCAGTATGTCTAGATTTGTAATTTTAAACATTACTATATACTTATATTAAAATTTACCTACGAAGTATCCAGTCAGGATAGATTTGGTTATAATTTTATTCAATATTGCTATCTACCTATATTAAAATATATCTACAAAGTATCCAGTCTGGATAGATTTGGTAATAATTTTATTTAACATTACTATCTACCTGTATTAAAGAAGTATCTACTGTATCTACGAAGTATCCAGTCAGGATAGATTTGGTTATAATTTTATTCAATATTGCTATCTACCTATGTTAAAATATACCTACGAAGTATCCAGTCAGGATAGATTTGGTAATAATTTTATTTAACATTACTTAATGTTAAAATCTACCTGTATTAAAGTATACCTACGAAGTATTGTCAGGATAAATTTGGTTGTAATTTTGGTAAATATTTAGACTTATTGCCGATGCAGAAAATTACGACCAAATCTATCCTGACTGGATACTTCATAGGTATATTTTAATATAGGTAGATAGTAATGTTGTATAACGTTATAACCAAATTTATTCTGACTGGCTACTTTGTAGGTATACTTTAATATATGTAGATAATAATGTTGAATAAAATTACAACCAAATCTATCCTGACTTGACACTTCATAGGTATATTTTAATGTAGGTATGTAGTAATATTGTATAAAACTATAACCAAATCTATCCTGACTTAATACTTCGTAGGTATATTTCAATATAGGTAGATAGTAAAGTTGAATAACATTATAACCAAACCAAAACTATCCTGACTGGATACTTCATAGGCATATTTTAATGTAGGTATATAGTCCCGTTGTATAAAATTATAACCAAAAGGTAAATTTTTAGATTTTAAGTTTAGTATTAAAATAAACTTACTTTGACGTAGTGCAGTGCGCTACTGCGTAGCTACTGCACGGCCGGTTCACGCTATTACAGACTAACATTAAAAATGTGCAGAAAAATTAACTTTTTGCATTTTCTGCAAAAAAAAGTTTATAATAGTGTTCTACACATTGAAATGAGTAATTAAACAAAAAAAAAATTTTTAATATCAATAAGATTTGTCTACGCTATATATGACATTATAACCTAACATTTAAAATGAGAAAAAAGTAACTTTCCGTACTTTCCGCAGAAAAAAAAGTTGATATTCGTGTTCTACACATTAAAACGAGTAATAAATTTTTAGCACCAATGTCATTACGTCTATATTTTTACCTATAATAAATATATTTAATTCTAACTATAGTACATTTATATACTATAATAATTTTTATATTTGTTACTGCCTATAGCGTTGAAATGCTTTAAGAACTTTCTTTTTATATTGAATCTGTCTGTATAATTTAGCTCCGTGAAGGAAACCTTCAGAATAGGTTGGATTTGAGGTTCAGATTAAGCAGCTGTCCTAGTGATAGGAAGTTAGTGTTATCATACTATCAAAGTTGTTCCTCATGATATTAAATTTGGCATTTATCACCATGCTATGATATGCCAATGATGTTGCTATTAAAAAAAAAATACTTCAATTTTTTTTCACATGTGTTACATACAATAGGTTCTAAAGAAGAAGCAAATCATCTTAAGCAAAACAAATACTCCTTTAAAAGTGAAACATTACTTTAATGTAACAACAACATTATACTTGAAAGTAAATGGTTTATTATTATTATATCTATATATATATATATATATATATATATATATATATATATATATATATATATATATATATATCAAAAACTATATTTGTATATTTTGAACAGTATATTTAACTCAAATTGTGATATTTAATTTCATTTAATTATAAAATGGTAGAAAAATGCATTTAATGACAACAACATTATAGATAAACAACAAAATGCATCTGATCGTAATACGTAATTATGACAGGTAAACAATATAGATAACTCAGAAGGGTAGTTATCTGAACACTTTCCAAACTGCTCTTCTGAGTTATCTTAATTATCTAAATTCTGAGTTATCTGACTTATCTAAATTATAAAATTTTTTTATCACATCTCATTTAAACAATCCTAACCAAGGGAATAGAGAAAATAGTTGTGAAGCGCTGTGAAGCAAAGAATTGATATAACAAACTAATATACTATGTAAAAGAATAGTTAAGAATTGTCAGTTAGGTGACTATTGCAATTTATGCACATTTTGTGTTGATGACCATGCAGAAGCTATGGCCCTCACAACATTTAACTTGTACCAGTATCAAGGTAACTGTTCATACATTTACCTTGTTACTGATGATTAAAAAGATTTAACAAGTCTGCGTAGTAGACTGTACTTTGTATCATTGCTTTTCTAACTTTTTTTCATATTTTATCAATTTCTTTTATTAGTTCACATTTCCCTTATGTATATCTCTTTACAAATTTTCAATCGTTAAACTGTAGTCGATGACACTTGATGTTAATACAGTTTTTTTCAAATATTAATTCATTAATTAAATTTAAAGTGAAAAAATTTTAGTTTTATATGGGAGAAAAAAATTTTTCATAAAAGTAGCAAGGTATGCAATATTTTTATTTCATCCCATTTGACTTAGAATAAGTGATAACATATGATTTCATAAAACAGCTCATTTTATGTTATAGGTTATGTGGTTGAACAGCTGTTTATTACATAGGTTATGTTACTTTATTTATATTAATTGTAATTATTTAATAAGAATTAACTAAAATACATTTTTTTTGTTGATTCAATTAGGGATTGAGTAAAAATTTTTTTATTTATACAGGACACCCCATTTGGATTATCAAATTATCCTGATTATCGAAATTACCTTTAAAAAGGCCAGTATACTCTATTAAAGTACACAAACATTTTAAAATTTTATATTTTTTCTTATACAGTAAAGGGTTTAGAGGTGAAATTAATCAAACACATCTTTTATGTTCAAACACTGTATTGTAATTTGTTAGTAGCAACATGTGTACAGTAAAAACATCAAACACTATTTGAGCTTTTAAAAAAATGTGTAATAGGTTTTTGAACTGCAGTAGTGGTTCGTTTTTTCACAGCTATGTCCTTAATTCGTTTTAAAAGAATTAGCTGAGTGGGTGAGCTCTTGTTTTACTTCTCTAGCCATGAGATCAGTGTCTCCGCTGCTACAAACGCTTCAGAATGAGTTGGCCCCGTTTCTTCTGTCTCATGTTCTGGGTCGTCACTGTCAGATTCCATTGTTTCTGTTTCCTCTGAAAGAAATTGCTTAAATAAACAACCAAAAATAAATGCTTTCTTTTCCTGCCTTTACACAGTATGTTATGTACAAAGATTATCAATCAGAATATTCGCAAAAAACCATAGGTGCTGTACAGTACAGTGTGCTGTAACATTTTATAGCAGAAAATCAGTATGAAACCAGAATAAGCTCAGGCGTTTGACTAAAATACAAAGATAAAAATACCTTGGATGTACTGTATGTTTAAGGAATGCTACATACCTTCATTTAACATGTCAGCTATTTATTGGTCAGTCAAAATCTGGTATCCAGGATCATTGCTACCAACCACTCCATGGCGTCATCTTTGTCGCTTCTTCAAATCCCGGAAGTGTGCTGCATATTTTTCTTATTTCATTCACATCAATATCTCCTTCTTCCCCTTTATCATCTTTTTCTTCTTCGTAAGGCCATAATTTCTCCAGGCTCTTTGTAAATTCGTTTCTGTGAGGCTTTCCCATGCAACGGCAAGCATGTAAATGCAGTCTTTAAGGTTCACCTTCTTTATAAACTCGATGACACTCGCCTCATCCTTTTCGGCCAATAAAAGGCGACGGAGGAGTTGTTTTCTGTAACTTCTATTCATCTTCTCGATCACTCCCTGGTCCATTGGCTGTAGAGTTGCAGTGACTTTAGGTGGGAGAAATTGCACTTCAAAATTCTTGTCGATTTCATTTAATACCTCAATAGGTGGGTGTGTAGGAGCTTTGTCAATGATCAACAGAACGTTTTTTTTTTTTTTTTTTTTTTAACTTGGGAGCGGGTTTGAATTGCCCGAAGCACTGCTACCTTAAGGTATATTGTACTTACCTCCCTGATCTAGTCAAATAACCCCTTCCCTCTTACCAGGTTTAGGAGTTTCCTGACTAGAGTTTTACCTTCAGCATCCACCAAAGCCGTTCCATCACCAAAGAGGTTGAAGCGCCTCTCAGCAAGTACTCCACATCTGTAAATGATGTGTGTGGCAGTCTCCTGTTCCTGCCCGCACAATCTGCACACTGGTTCATCCTTGTAGATACCCATTTTATGCAAATGTTTCCTTAGTCCACAGTGTCCCGTGAGTAGTCCTGTGGCTATCCTTAATTCCTGCCTAGACAGATAGATGAGACTCTTCTGCAGCCCCAAGGAAGGTCTCCTAAGGGTTAGCTTACTGTGTCTCATCCCTTCGGCCCTGATCCAGTGCTCACAGTGTCTTTCAGCCATCCACCTTCGCACTGTCATCCTGACCATGGATTTGGAAATACCCACCGCAGGTTCCGGTCCAATCAGGGGAGTCGAGGACCCCTCCCTGGCCAGCGCATCTGCGGCTTCATTTCCAAGTATTCCCCTATGCCCTGGCACCCAACCAATCTTGACTTGATTGTGCCTTGCCAGAGCTTGTAGGTTAATTAGGCACTCCCTGACTATGGCCGAGGTGACCACGTGTCCGTTTAGTGCCTTAATTGCTGCCTGACTGTCGGAGAAAATAGCAATCCGGGCCCCATGTGTTTCCCTTCTCGCTATCTCTCCCAGACAGGCATTTATAGCATATACTTCGGCCTGAAAGACAGAGGTATGCCTCCCCAAGGAAAAAACTAGTTCTACCCTTGGGTTTTTACAATACACCCCCGCTCCAGTGCCGAAGTCCATCTTGGAGCCATCTGTGTACCAGATCTGAGCTCCCGATGTTAGTGTCCCCGACCATTCCATCACAGTTTGGTGGACCTGGTCAGGTGCAAACATTCGAGTAATGTGGTCGCTGCCCATTTCCAAGACGGGTTCTTTGACCACGCACTCGATACTCATATGTCCCGAGACATCTGGGAGGTTAGCCCAGTTGCTCGAGTTGCGCAATCTCCATGCCGCTAGCCTCGCCTCTCCCCTAAGGACAAGCTCAAGGGGAGGGAGGTTAAGCATTACTTCCATTGCTGCACCTGGTGTAGTTGACATCGCTCCCAGTGTGCACAGACAGGCCAATCTCTGGATAGAGCTCAGTTTAGCTCTTGTCTGTGCCTGGTTGGCCTTTGTCCACCACACCAGAGCTCCATAGGTAATCATAGGTCTTATCACCCTCAGATACATCCAGTGCATCATTGATGGCTTCAGTCCCCATTTCTTACCCACCATTCTTCTCACAGTCATCAGTGCCCTTTTGGCCCTGTTAACTGTCCTCTCAAGATGTGGATTCCAGGTGAGTTTCCTGTCCAGAGTAACTCCCAGGTACTTCACCTCCCCCACAAACTCAAGGTATTCACCAAACAAGCGGGGCATCCTGGTCGTCAGATCTTTTCGCTGTCTGGTGAAGTTAATGAGAGCAGTCTTTTTTGGATTTACCCTAAGGTTCTCCTTTTTACACCACTCTTCAATCAGTCGTAGAGGATTCCTGATTACCTCAAGGACTGTATCAGGGAATCTGCCCAGGATCAGGACAACTATGTCGTCCGCATATCCTAGACAGAAGTACCCCTGTTCATTCAGGAGTTTAATAAGGTTGTCAACCACTAGGCACCACAACAGAGGAGAGAGAACCCCCCCCTGTGCACAGCCCAGACTTGTCTCCGCCCTTCTGACCTCCCCTGCCACCTCTACAGAAATGCTTCTGTTTGTTAACATGGAACTTATCCAACCACAAGTGGTCGCATCCACTCCATGACGTCTTGCACCACTTACCATCGTCTCCACTGAGGGGTTATTGAAAGCCCCTTCAATGTCGAGGAAGGCACCTATGGCACAACCTTTCTTAGCGATCATTTGCTCAATCCTACCAACCACTTGATGGAGAGCTCCCTCGCAAGATTTCCCCGGTTGGTAAGCATACTGGTTCCAATGCAGTGGTTTGATAGCCAAAGCACCCCCCCTAATATGCCTATCAACCAGTTTTTCAAGTCCCTTGAGAACAAAGGACATGAGTGTGATAGGTCTGTATCCTTTCCCTTCCGATTGGTTACCGGTGGGCTTAGGTATAAAGACCACCTTACTAGATTTCCAGGCTGCCGGCACATGCCCTAGAGCAATGCTTAGCCTGTATAATTTAGTAAGTACCAGCACCAGCATATCCATTCCCTGCTGCAGCAGCACAGGATAGATCCCATCTGGACCTGGAGATTTGTAGGGTTTAAAAGTGCCAATAGCCCATCTTACCCTTTGTGGAGTTACTATCCTCCTTGCCACTTCCCAGTCCTCCCTCTTACCACGTCTTGTGGAGAGTTTGGTAACCGGTTCAGTGTTTGCTCCCCCAAGTTTCCTCAGGGTACTGGAAGGGAAATGTGTCCTGATTAATTCTTCCACAGTTTCCCCTGCCGTTTTTGTTATATTTCCCAGTGGGGTTCTTAGCATCCCCACCGGGTTAACTGGGTCCTTAGAGAGCACTTTATACAGTCGTGCCCCTTCCCGAGTTTTGTCAATCTCATGACAAAACTCCTTCCAGGACTTCCTGCGCGCTTCTCTAATTGCCCTGTTGTATTCGGTTAGTGTTTTCCTATACAGGTCCCACTCCCCGTTCTTTTTTGCTCTATTAAAGAGTCTCCTGGTGGTCTTCCGAAGTTTGGCTAGCTTCTTGTTCCACCATGACGGATCCCCTACTTTCCTCCCCTCACTGAGAGGGCAGTTATCGGTAAAGGATTCTATTATAGCCTCGCCAACCAATGTGGCAGAGTCTTCTAGCTCTCTCCTCCCACCATACTCCAATCCAGCCTCCTCAATCCGAACACCCAGGTCCCTCCTGTAGGAGTCCCAGTCTGTTCTTCTTGGATCCCTGGTTGGGCGAAGCATGGCTGGATTTAGAGAGATATCATACCTAATATGTCTGTGATCAGAAGAAGATGGTTCATCCGACACATGCCAATTTAGTACATACCTAGCCATCTGGTTCGATGCCACCGTAATGTCCAGGACCTCCTGTCTGGCCCTAGTGACAAACGTCGGCTCTTCCCCCTGATTTAGGACTAGTAGATTCTTAGAGCTAAGATAAGCTAAAAGTTCCTCACCTCTGGTGTTTGTACCTGTACTACCCCACGAAGTGTGATGGGAGTTAGCATCCATCCCCACCAGCAGCTCCTCATCCACAGCCTCGCAGTGCTCGACCAGGCTCCTCAGCTCTTGTGTTGGCAGAGCCCCCGCGCAGTCAAAGGGGAGATATGCCGTGGCCAGGTTCAGCCTCTTCATCCCCCCCTCCGCCCGCAGCTCCACCGTCACTGCTAACAAATCCCTGCAACAGAAGTTCGTTAGTACAAAAGCACACAACCCCCTCCTAACCAGGATACACGTCCTGGGAACACCGGAGTCCTTATCATACAACAACTTACCTCCAGATGTCGCCAGCCCGCATATTTTTCCTCCAGAAATCCATGGTTCCTGGATGAGCACCAAGTCCACCTCTCCCCTGTCCAGCATCCTACACACGACAGCACTCGCCGCCCTGCTATGCTGTAGGTTCACTTGGAGGATCTTGATCATTGTTCTGCTTAATTTGCAGTCGCCTGGGTCCGCAGAGCAGCCCCAGGACTAGACATCGTGCTCAACTCTACAGCCACTTCACCGGTTTCTGCAGTCGGCAGCTTGACAGCCGCCCCCGCACCCCCAGTGATGGTTGCCGTTGACACATCTGCTACAGACTCACGGTTTGCCGTCTCATTGGCTCCCACTGTCTGTGCAGTCTCGAAATTAATTCTTATACTTACTTGGTCCATTAAAGTCCCACGAGTATGGGGGAAATAACGGTCGACCAGAGCAGAGCCCCCACTGCCCTGGCAAGACAACATACAATGAGGTTTTGTCTGGTTCCTCAAGGGGATCGTTTGGGACTGCATTTTATACCCTGCAGCCATTCATCCTTCGGCACGATGCCTTCCACCTTGGATTGGGTATTCAGTCACTGACCTTGAAGCACACCCCAAGTTCAGGACATTATTAACTGCTCAGATGAACAGCCTGCTTTACTCTCTTTTTTACAACTGTGTCGTTTGGGCAGTTTCCCGCCCCTACTTCACTGTCGCATTGCCCTTGGTTCACCCGGGAGGTGAGAGTAGCATTGTGAGGACTTAATTCCCAACTACCCCAGTCTCCCCGGTCAGAGCACTCGGTTATTTCTACCAAGCCCAACCGGTTGACTGACGAGGAGGGATAATTCCTCACCTTTGAACCATAGCCTTGGTCCAGGCCTGCATATTCAGAAACCTTCCGGAATCCTTATTCACAGGTAACCTACATTTCTGTAGGCCGTCCCACTATCCGCCACCTGTGGACCCGCCCGGTTGCTCAGGCCAGCTTGCCGGGCTAAACTAAAATACATTTTTTTTGTTGATTCAATTAGGGATTGAGTAAAAATTTTTTTATTTATACAGGACACCCCATTTGGATTATCAAATTATCCTGATTATCGAAATTACCTTTAAAAAGGCCAGTATACTCTATTAAAGTACACAAACATTTTAAAATTTTATATTTTTTCTTATACAGTAAAGGGTTTAGAGGTGAAATTAATCAAACACATCTTTTATGTTCAAACACTGTATTGTAATTTGTTAGTAGCAACATGTGTACAGTAAAAACATCAAACACTATTTGAGCTTTTAAAAAAATGTGTAATAGGTTTTTGAACTGCAGTAGTGGTTCGTTTTTTCACAGCTATGTCCTTAATTCGTTTTAAAAGAATTAGCTGAGTGGGTGAGCTCTTGTTTTACTTCTCTAGCCATGAGATCAGTGTCTCCGCTGCTACAAACGCTTCAGAATGAGTTGGCCCCGTTTCTTCTGTCTCATGTTCTGGGTCGTCACTGTCAGATTCCATTGTTTCTGTTTCCTCTGAAAGAAATTGCTTAAATAAACAACCAAAAATAAATGCTTTCTTTTCCTGCCTTTACACAGTATGTTATGTACAAAGATTATCAATCAGAATATTCGCAAAAAACCATAGGTGCTGTACAGTACAGTGTGCTGTAACATTTTATAGCAGAAAATCAGTATGAAACCAGAATAAGCTCAGGCGTTTGACTAAAATACAAAGATAAAAATACCTTGGATGTACTGTATGTTTAAGGAATGCTACATACCTTCATTTAACATGTCAGCTATTTATTGGTCAGTCAAAATCTGGTATCCAGGATCATTGCTACCAACCACTCCATGGCGTCATCTTTGTCGCTTCTTCAAATCCCGGAAGTGTGCTGCATATTTTTCTTATTTCATTCACATCAATATCTCCTTCTTCCCCTTTATCATCTTTTTCTTCTTCGTAAGGCCATAATTTCTCCAGGCTCTTTGTAAATTCGTTTCTGTGAGGCTTTCCCATGCAACGGCAAGCATGTAAATGCAGTCTTTAAGGTTCACCTTCTTTATAAACTCGATGACACTCGCCTCATCCTTTTCGGCCAATAAAAGGCGACGGAGGAGTTGTTTTCTGTAACTTCTATTCATCTTCTCGATCACTCCCTGGTCCATTGGCTGTAGAGTTGCAGTGACTTTAGGTGGGAGAAATTGCACTTCAAAATTCTTGTCGATTTCATTTAATACCTCAATAGGTGGGTGTGTAGGAGCTTTGTCAATGATCAACAGAACGTTACTAGTTTTATTTTTCTCCTTATGGAATGTTTTCACACTAGGGATAAATTTTTCTTTAAACCAGTTCAGAAAAATGGTTGAATCCATCCAAGCACTTTTTTGATTTTTGTAGGCCACAGGAAGGCTTTTCACATTTTTTAAGGGACGTGGATTTTTGCTCTTTCCGATACACAATAATCTTAGCTTGTGATTTCCACTAGCATTAGCACATACCATATCCGTTACTCTCTCCTTACTCACTTTAAAACCAGGAGCAGATTTTTCACGTTTTGATGCCAGCAACTTTCGTGGAAGGGCTCTCCAGTTTATCCCAGTCTCATCAGCATTGTATATGTCATCCCTAGAGTAACCATTTTTGTGTGCTTCTTTAACAAATTTCTCTTTGTATGCAATTCCAGCTGCTAAATCATAGGAAAGTTTTTCTCCTTGAACATCTAACTCTCTAATGCCGTGCCTATTTTTGCAGTTCTTAAGCCAACCTGAACTAGCTTTGAAATCTTTCAGTCCATTAAGCTGTTCATTAAATTGTAAGGCTTTTTCACAAATCAATGGGCCTGAAATTGGCTCTCCTAAGCTTCTCCTTTGAGTGAACCAGGCATTTTCATCTTCTAAGGCTTTGTTGTTTGCTGGACGTGCAGTTTTTCTTTTAAGAGCACCCTCTTCAGAATCGAGCTTTGATGCAAATTGTAACAGATGAACTCTTTTTGCCTTAATGTCACTTATAGTGGAATTCCCTACATTATAAATCTGAGCAAGTGACACCCCACTTTCACCTTTTTTTAACCTTGCTAAAATTTCCAACTTTGTCTCAACAGTCAAGAAGTTGTGTTTTTTTCCTTCAAACTCGATGCCATCACGGATGTAAAACAGTAAATTAAAGAATGTATCCTGTATATATCACAAACAGAACACTCGAAAACTACAACGTAAATAAACCTAACTACACTAGCTAATCTAAAACCTGATGTAACTGTCAACTAACGCACACACAATAATACCGCTCAGGGACAGTGGATGGCCTGAAGCGACTGGCGGGTGGCGGGACGGGATATGTTGCCACGTACAGTAGCAGGTGTGTGTCCTTGACCACCCCACCTCTCCCTACTGCGGCCACTCCCCGTCTCCTCGCTACGCGCCTTTTTGCCAGCATCCGCTTGACGATAAGGTACATAGAGCTAGGGCAGATGATACGATGTTTTAATTTTTGCTACAAGAACAAAACAGGGAATATTAATTTTAAAAAGCTAAATGTTTGAATGGATTAAAATCCGGTCATAACAGTTATGTAAAGTAAAAAATGTCAAAATTCATTTCCGTTTAAAAATTAATTTACATTTGAAACACAATCGGTGGGCAGTAATACGTAGATACAAATCCGGATTTTTGACGTCCGAATTATCGACGTTCTACTGTATACAATTTTTTAAATATATATAGTCATGGTGATGGTTTTCTTAATAAGCCATCTAAAATAAGATTATTAATCCAGTATTTACCAATTTATATTAAAAGTCAAAAAAATAATAGTTTTTATTAGAAATATTGTTTTTTTCATATTATTCTTAAATATTGGTTGAATAAAAATACAATAACATTTCAGAAATAATGTTTTTCAAGATAAGGTATATCTTTGTTTTACTTAAATCATATAGTTTTAAAAAACATTTTTTTGCATTATATTTTATTCTCATTTAGAAAGGAAAATGGCAGATCACGCAGTACAAGAAACTCCAGAAAATGAAAACGAAAATCAGATTGAAGACAAATCAGATGACCATATTTTTACAGAACCTGAAAAAGCCGTAAGTTACTTATGCTCTTTACAACTTATCAGACCAGATATATTCCACTGGTTAGTAGTGTAGTTGGTTTAGTAGTGTAAATGTTTTTAAGAAAGAATCATACAAATAAAGGGTGATTCAAAAAAAGTTTTTATTTCAAAAAGGGTTTAATATATCAAATAAGGAGTTTTATTTTAATGAAAAACTAAAATTAAATACATCAACATGTTCATCTGACTTTTTTCCTCTTTGAAAAATGATGTCATGCATCTGTCCTCCTCTACTGCGCTGGCACGGAATAACTGTCCCAGTAAACAAAACAATGTTTTCATCTTGTAACAGTTGAGCCTTTTCCTGGGGTAAGTTTAACCTTTATTAAAGATGTGTGTTAATTACTAATTAACAAATTAATTAACCTTACTTACCAGGGGCTCCTAGTTTTCCGTTTCCAGCCAGGCATAATAATGTCTTTCTGTAAACGATCTTCTGATATCTTCAGAAGATAGAACTAGGTTACTTGAAATGAAAATTGAAAGTTTGTAACGTTCTAGTTTACTTGTGAAATAAGAATTTAAATTTTTAAAATACAAAGTCATACAATTTATTAATCAGTGACAAATTACAAAAGAACAAAAGACAGCAATGTGTCAAGTAATTTACTTTTATTTACTGCTAATTATTCCATACTTTTTAATTACTTATTAACCTTTAAAATTATATTTATCGAGAAGATAGTAACTTAAGATTTCCAATTAAATTTTGAGAAATGAATATTCAAGGACAATATCTACCGTTCATGTGTTAACCGTTTATCAATTAAAAATTCTTCAACTTAGTTAACATTAAAATACATTTTCTTTATTATCATCTAAAACGTACCTGATTGTGCACATCACTTATAAAACACTTTAAAACATATTAAACATTGCCCATGACTTTTGGAATCACTAAACACTTAACACATCGCTCTTGCAATAAGCGCACTTAAACAAAAATGGTATTAACTTTTACTCATTTGAAATACATAAATAATCGCTTCTGACTTCTTCTTTAGCTAGTTAATAAAATTTGGTACCGGCCTTGACATCTTAAAATTTGGAATACTGGAAGCTTATAAATTTCTAGGTTACGTCCGAAAGTGCCATTACGTCCGTCTCGTTCAAAGACTTTTGGAGAACTGGGGTCGTTGCAAGGACACGCCAACGGAAATTTCCCACCCTCGGTTATTATTTTGAATTTTTTGATTGGTGCATTGGAACAGGCGGTATCAGACCATGCTTACGTCACATGAGGTAATGTGGGTTAATTACCCCAAGTTACCACTCGTACGATATTTTAAATTTTTACCCGCTAGGGACGCTACTATCTATGCTAGCTTCACAATGTGCATCCATGAAACAAAAATTTTCTTTTATATTGGAACGATATAATTATTAAATAAAAATCAAATATATAAATGAATTTATATGTAACACCTTATTTTTAAGAGTGTTACATTTTCTCTTGTCGACCTGAAAAGAAAATTTTTTTCGACATTACATCTTATTTCTACTTCAACATTTTATACATGAGTGTGTGCGGTCCCTTTTTACAATTGAACAAAATTTTATACGTACTATAGTAAAAGTTTAAACATTGACTGGCCAACGGATGTTTTTGTTTACCTGCATTCTCAACTATGAAATGCTCGCTATTCCCCCCTACGGAAGCACATCCGCTTTCTCACACAGAGGCTCTTTTAAAAAACTACCGGTTTCACGGCGTTCTATTGCAAAGACATTCTATACATTTCACATTTAAAAACTTTTAAAAATATTACACACTTTAATTACTTTTATTAAAATTTGTTTCTTGTGAACATTCTGTTTCATAAACTTTTATGAATACAATTTATATCTTTTCAATTTTTATATTCTTTACTCTTTCAATTTCTTATTAATTTTTAATCGAATTACTTCATTATTAAAAAATTCTTCAAATTATTTATTAATTAAATTTTCTTCGAAATTGTCTCTTTTTGTGTCAACAAACCTAACCTACTAGCTGTATTTATCACAGTCCACTCCCCGGCATCTGCAAAACTGTTTACTCCCTGTAAGCCACAAATTACCACATTTAAACGACGCTATATGTTTTCAAAAATTATCTTTCTCTCTATTTACCACTAAGAATGTACCGTTGCCTAATAACTTCTCTATGTTATTTTTACAATACTTGCACATCTTAAAACCATTGGATTTCAAAACCCATATTTTGAATCCAAATACCTTATTCTTAAATCAAATCCCATACTTTGATTTAAAAACTATACAGCTAGTTGTTGACACAACAAGGACTTTATTTCAATTCATTATTCTTAAATTTTCTTCAAACATTACTATAACAATTTGATATTAAATTTTGACTAAGCTCTTGCATTTATAAAATAAGAAATGAAACTAAACAGAAACTAGGACTGTACATTCATATGCAATTTTTGGTCAAGTGTATAGTCTCTTCGTGTAGTATTGTGTATTTTGAGATTTTTGTCGTCTTTCTCGTGTATAAGTGTAATTGCATGTCATTGGGCCCTTTCGACACGCAATTATGTAAATGTGTCGTCGTGATTTTGTAAAACTGCATATCAAGGCACCTCCCATTTTCCTTATTAATCAATTCCCCTTTTAAAAATTAAACAATAGCTTGAATTTCTTCCAACTTTGACTTTTAATACTCTTTTATTCGTCTTATAAATAATCTACCCCTTTCAGAATGTCCCTGTTTCAATTTTAATCGATTTATATGAGCTTTTCTATATTATTGAAATTATTACTTTGTTGGAACAGTACAGACACATGTTTAAAAAAAATTTACAATATTTTATATGGATCTTCATATTTTATAGCCAATTTACCTTTAAATTCCTTGAATTGAAATTAATAACAATACAACCTTTTACACTATTTAATACTACATTTACATTTTGTTTAAAAATTAAAATTACAAGAATTCTATGAAATATCTTTACTTAAATTTACTTTGAATTTGTCTTATATTATGTGAACAATTCTAACCTCTCATCTAGCTGTATAAACCTGCTCACTTCTTGTAAGCCACCTAATTACCATATTTGCCCCTGAGTTCATTGTTTCAGAACACTGTTTGTCTATACAATTTTTACTCTCACTTGGCAAAAATTTTAAGCCTGTACCATTGTCTTTAACATCTTTGTTATCTTATACATCTTCAGTACATCTTAACCCTTTTTGAATTTCAAATACCATTCTTTGAAAATCCACTAACTCTATTCTTAAATTAAATCCCATACTTTAATTAAAGAATGACATACATCTAATTGTTCACCACAAAAAAAAGACTTTATTCAAATCATTATTATTAATTCTTTTTTTTAAAATTGTTTATTTTTTTTAAAAAATCATTTAGGTCGTCTGACATTTTACAATCCAAATTTTCAGCTATTAAAAACTTTACTTGACATGAAAAAATATTTTTACTTTAATTTTGACACTCTTTAAAAACAATTCTTCTTTCATTATATTTATTGGACCTCCAGTGTCCAATAAAACATTACAATTTATTTGACTACTTAATTCAACGTTTATTGTAGGTAACATAACAAATTTTTATTTCATTCTTTAACTTATCATGCTTTTTAAACATTTTCTTTGAATTTCTCTGAGAAACTTTTATTTATCCAATACATTAAATTAACAGGATCGACTTTACAATTTTTGTCTTTGGCTATCTTTCTTATTACATATACTGTACTGTCCGTTCTAACCTTTACTTTTCTAATTTCTAGTTAAAAAATTAACTCGTCTTTTATCAACTTATTTATTTTTAAATCACTAGACATTTTATTTATTTGAAAATAACTTTGCTACACACTGACGAGTATTTTTAAGGAGGGCTGCACAATTTACCTAATTAACACATGAATGGCAATAATCTTTAGAATTCATTAGCAGTAATCATCATTCAACTTTTTAATTAATAAATTTTTAAAAAACTAGCAGAGTATGAGACTTACATTTTAGAAAACAACAAAAACTAGCAGTAATTT
The DNA here is from genome assembly GCA_036971475.1 of Prosapia bicincta. Taxonomy (NCBI): domain Eukaryota; kingdom Metazoa; phylum Arthropoda; class Insecta; order Hemiptera; family Cercopidae; genus Prosapia; species Prosapia bicincta. The sequence goes on along the minus strand of JBAIZL010000006.1, from coordinate 33,564,776 downwards.
AAATTAGCAGAGTTGCGCATATGTAACAGTTGAGCCTTTTCCTGGGGTAAGTTTAACCTTTATTAAAGATGTGTGTTAATTACTAATTAACAAATTAATTAACCTTACTTACCAGGGGCTCCTAGTTTTCCGTTTCCAGCCAGGCATAATAATGTCTTTCTGTAAACGATCTTCTTTTGTTGCGTTAATAAATTACAAAAGAATAAAAGACAGCAATGTGTCGAGTAATTTACTTTTAATTACTGCTAATTATTCCATACTTTTTAATTACTTATTAACCTTTAAAATTATATTTATCGAGAAGATAGTAACTTAAGTTTTTCAATTTAAATTTAGAAATGAATATTCAAAGGACAATTTCTACCGTTCATGTGTTAACCGTTTATCAATTAAAAATTCTTCAACTTAGTTAACATTAAAATACATTTTCTTTATTATTATCTAAAACGTACCTGATTGTGCACATCACTTATAAAACACTTTAAAACATATTAAACATTGCCCATGACTTTTGGAATCACTAATCACTTAACACATCGCTCTTGCAAATCAGCGCACTTAAACAAAAAGGATATCAACTTTTACTCATTTGAAATACATAAATAATCGCTTCTAACTTCTTCTTTAGCTCGTTAATAAAATTTGGTACCGGCCTTGACATCTTAAAATTTGGAATACTGGAAGCTTATAAATTTCTAGGTTACGTCCGAAAATGCCATCACGTCTGTTCTGTTCAAGAACCTCTGGACAAGTGGGGTCGTTGCAAGGACACGCCAACAGAACTTCCCACCCCTGATTATTATTTCGTATTTTTTTGATTGGTGCATTGGAACAGGCGATATCAGACCATGCTTACGTCACATGAGGTAATGTGGGTTAATTACCCCAAGTTACCACTCGTACGATATTTTAAATTTTTACCCACTAGGGGCGCTACTATCTATGCTAGCTTCACAATGTGCATCCATGAAAAGAAATGATAAATTACTGTACGACAAATAAGAAAACAATAAAAAAGACAGAGAAAAAAGAAAATTTATATACAAAACTAAAGACCCTACTACTAAAATATATTACATACTAAAATAAGCACTCAACGTTTTACTCAGAATGTTTGTTTCTTTTTGTGCCAAGTGTTTCGGAGATCGTAATGTAAACGGGGACAAAGATAATACATATGTCACAGCCGAGATAAGCTGACATTGGTTTATTACAATCTTATGTTGACACAATAGGTTTTCGGGCGTCCAAGCATTTTGTCAATGACTCATGTTTACAATTGTCTGTTCCCACCTCCAGTTGGTTTATTAACATTAACAGGACAGTTATTGTTTATTCTTGCGTTAGTTCAGAAAACTTGGTTAATTTTTATGATCGTTGTTTTTACCAGATATTCTGCCGCGTTAAATGGTTCAAACTAAAAAAAAAAAACATTAAAATATAAAAGTTAAACCAAATTAAATCTGTTCATAAAACTTCCTGAATCATTGTTTCAGTTTAAACATCAAAAGTTAACTTGGGATGGTCGGATTTAAAAACAACTCAGGCACAATGTTCTCCAAACTCTTTTAAAGCACTGGCGTAAAAATCAAACCTTTATATAGATATCGACACTAGAGAAGTTTCAATTAGCCTGGGAGTAAGCGTGCCGGTTTTTCTCACCGTATCTAAGGAAATAAGCTGGGAGCGCATCTGTAACAAAACCCAGAGTGTGCCGGAATGCTAGCTATGCTGAATGTGTTAACTGAACCGAACTATAACAAGCAGTCAATTGCTGACATGTGTTTCGCCTATCATTCTTGGTTTTGTTGACCCTACTGGTGAAAATAAACAATGGAAATGCCATTGTGAGCTGCCTATACAATACTACATTTCTTCGGTTGAAATGGAAAACAAATTCATTATTGAGAGGTCCGAAATTCGTTACATAGAGGTAAATAAGCAGTATAACTTCTAAAATGTCATGGGACAAGATAAAAATTCGTTATATAGAGGATTTTGTTATCTGGAGGTTCGTTATATAGAGGTTCGACTGTATTTACAGTGATTTATTATGCCATTGAGCTTTTCCAATAAGACGGCATTTTGGTTAGGTCCTTTCAGTAATTTTCCAACTGAGTTTTATTATACATAAACATCTGTAAGTTTCTAGGAACCTTCTCACAACGTATAGGCATAATTCGTTGCATGTAATATGTATAGATAAGTAATAGTTTGGTTTATATAAATAAATTTAATTTTGTCAATTCAAATTATAGCTTTTAAGCTTACCAGTGACTTGTAATGAAAGTAAAATATCTGATAATGCATTTCACTTATAATATACATTTCCTAACATTTATCAACCTATGATCATAGGTAGCCTACGACAATACACGAAAGATGTGTACAGAAAAATATGCCTACACCAGGAAATATACAAAAGATGCGTACAGGATCAGGTCTTGACAGATGGTGAGGGTAACCTATGACAGGCGAAAAATGCGTACAACTTTTAGGCTTACACCGATCTTTTAAAATCATTGAGCTACTTAAACGTGTTTACCTCTGAGCTAAACATAAATGTCACTTCTCGGAGCTGGAGATCCTTTAAAACTGTATCTATTAAACCTGATTTCCATCACAATTTCTCCAGACTTTGGACTGGCAAAATGATAAGAGATATGCTGCGCTATAATTTTGGAGTGTTTAAAATCAGCTTTTAGCCTCATCATTTGTATTGTTTTTTATATTTTAGATTTTTAATTATTTTCATTTCTACAGAAGTTTTTAATATAAATCTATATCATTAGTTGACAATATTATTTGATCTTACCATCTGATTTATTTGTTATAAGCTAATCCATTTTTTTGATTTAGGACAGATATATTAACAAGACATAACGTCTCCAGTTATGACATCTCCAATATTCTCCTTCATTCCGAAAATTCTATTAAATATGTATCCTCACACACAGACACACGTATTCTTCATTGTTAAACACTATCCACTAAATTTTTAAACATCTAACTTTAAACATATAACTTTCTAAACACTGTAATTTGAATTTTAAAAACTTATTTACTTTGTATATGATTTTTTTCAAGCTTTTTACACACTTTTTTATATGGCTATAGTACTTCTTCCAGCTCTTGGTTAAATTTTAATTCCCGTTCTAGAGAGGGATCAATTAAAGTAACAGCTGCAGGTTACTGTCACCCTAAACCTAGATTTTAATGTGAACTTCAGCGGTACATTTTTAATATTTTGTCGTCTTCGTAATCCGAGATAGGCAAAGGTTCGGTAATTAGTTCTTCTAGGTCTTCTTCCGTCTAATCTTCTTTCGCACTTTTCAAAAGTTTGTCGACATCTTCACCATAAAATTCCCTAAGACTCCATGACAAGTTTCCACTTCCATTTTGCCAATAACCCATGAATTTCCTCTTTCAAATCATTGATGTTTCGTGGTTTATTGGCATACACCAATGACTTCAGATGACCCCCAAAATTGAAAGTCACGCAACCTTGGTGGACAGTGATGGTCGGAATTACGAGAAATGACACGATCCTGGAACCGTTTATGGAGGAACACAATTATTTCCCAAGCAGCGTGGCACAATCCTGCTGAAACCACAACTCATTAATGTCCATTCCATCTAAAGAGGCCACAAAAACTCCCTAACCATCGTGCAGTATCAGTCTTCATTTACTGTAACGGCTTATCCTTCCTGATCTTCACAAAAAAATAAGCGCCGATGACACAGTCTGACCAAAAGCCACACCAAACTGTCACTAGCTGTGTAAACATTTCCCTTTCTTTAACCATGCTAGGGTTTTCTGAACTCAAGATACAGCAGTTCTGTTTTTAAGAAATCCATTTAAGTAGAAGTGCTCTTCATCTTTGAAGATGATTTTGTTTGCGAAACTGTCATCCTTCTGCCATATTTTCAATACCCAGTCAACAAACTGTCGTCTTTTCTAGAGATCTGCCACTTTCAAATGTTACGTCAACTGAATTTTATAGGGGTGATAATAGAGACCGTAGCAAACAATTTCCTATACAGAGGAACAACTTACACTCAATGAGTGTTTAAAATCAGCTTTTAGCCTCATCATTTGTATTGTTTTTTATATTTTAGATTTTTAATTATTTTCATTTCTACAGAAGTTTTTAATATAAATCTATATCATTAATTGACAATATTATTTGATCTTACCATCTGATTTATTTGTTATAAGCTAATTCATTTTTTTTTTGATGTAGGAAAGATATATTAACAAGACATAACGTCTCCAGTTTCTATGTATTTTTATACTGTTTTTTTAATTCTTTCAACCAACTGAATATACTTAGTTTTTCTTCTTTTTCCTTCCAGGGTAACTCCAGTCTCATATGCATATGAATCGTAGTTTCAGCCTCTCTTTTTAAACAATGAATGACAACTTTTACTCTTGGGTTAGGATTCAGAAGTATGGAGTTGATCTTGTGTTGCCATCCTTCTACAGCGTTTGTTGTTCTATGTCTTCTTTGATGGCACAACCACAAGGACTCTGGGATATCGGGATTCTCTAACCATTGATCCACGAAATAATTAAAAAACTTTGCAAGCTTCTCATTTTTAGGAGCTTGTGAATTTATCAAAACAAACCCTTCTCCGACATCTTCTGGCTTCGAAAAGGCTAGGGAAGCACACATCTTGATGGAAAGTCGAATCTCATTTGTCCTATACTCATCAGTCAATCCAAGCTCTTGGACCTTCCGCGACAAGCATTTCTTAAGGTAGAAGTAAAAGCCATTGAATTCTGTTTCAGGGAAAACGTCTTAGATTGCTTATATTGCGGCAACTTCAAAGTTAATATTGATTTGCTAAGTTTCCATTCAGGGACTAAAAAAACTGTTGTGTAGTTTTTCAAGACCTCTCGGTTTTTTTCGCCACTGAAGATTAGTATTCTTAGGCCTCTAGAGTCATCCCCCAAAAGAAAACTACTGCCATCGAACATTTTCAAACACTCCTTGTCAAGAATTATTCTGTCATGTGATTTTGACTTCTCTTGGTTTCTTCGAGCATCACTTCTATTGATTTACAGTGTTCTATTAATAGACGAAGTTGATGGAATTTTATAACAGTCCTCTGTTATGAAGATCACCTACTTCCTGGGTGTAAATCTTGGATATGGGCGTAGAGTCTTCTTCTGCTCTCTTCTTTGCCTTGCAAATTTGTTTCTTGACACATGATGATGCTTCGTCAGGTGGTCCACACTGATGATCTGTCATTTCCATCACATTTCTGTCACTACTTTTCAATCGGCCTGTACATATCTTTGATTTTTACTTCTGTAATAACCACGACACTATCCCTTTTGCGTTTTCATTATGCTTTCTGTATGCATAGCCGAGATAATTCACCATCGGTTTCCCCTTAGTAAAAGAAGTTACCTCCATATTCCCATATACGCTATATAAACACTGAAGTGAGGATTAAACTGAACGTATCACCGCAACAGTTGAAATCAAAGTGGCTACTGGAGTTTGGATTTGGCAGTTTTTGTTTTTAATTTTTGGGAATAACGCTTTCTGTAAGTAGTTTAGGGATGGATAACCTGGGGAAATCCAAAATCTTGAAGCTATTATAGTCTGTATGAGATAATTTCTCTCCTGACCCTCCATCTACCGGGCCTGGCCTGGGCTATTGACAGGTACTCTCTGATGCCTGCAGCTGTTTCATTAATGAGTCACTTTCTACCTTCCAACAAAGGCAAATTTTATAAAAAACAAAGCTTTAAACAGGCTACTCTGTATTATTTTATTATACCTCTACATTTTTGTTTTTTATCAAATTTGCCCTTGTTAAGTTTTGTTGATCTTAATTTTTTATATACTTCTTAAATATTCAATAAAAGTTTGGAAAATATGGTTGGGTAAAAGAGTTAGTTTATCTAGTGGGGAAGGTAGAAGGTTTTGTTCTATGACTAACTGCTCAATCCTACATTCTAAAACTGGAGTTGGGTTTGTATTAATTTTTCCGGTATCAAATTTACGACCTACCCTCCTCACTTGCTATTGTTTCCTCGTGTACTTATATTTCGTTGTATGCATTTTTCGCTGTACGCATTTTTTGTGCCACTTCCTAAGAACATATTAAATATTTTAATGGCTCCTATTTTAAAGGGTTTGGCGGTATAGTTTACAGTTATTTAAATTTAATGAAAATGGCAAACCGATTAACACATTGCAGATTAAATTATTCGTGTTCCGAACAACCCAGTGGGTACAAATTAATTTTGAATTCAGTGGTCAATGCAACTGAATTGTGTTCAATATATACTCTAATAATTTTAAAAGTATTAATATAATTAATAGTACTGTAAAGTATTAAAAGCTATTAGTGAACATTATTACTTAATTAAATTAAGTAATAATATTTAGTAATAACTTTATAATTAAAACTTAAATATTGTTTTTCCCGGCGAAAAACCAACTGTGGTTATCATTGCCAATCAAAATCTAACACAAAATGCAATACTTTAAATTAAACAAAATTGCAAAATTGCAAAATCAATTTTAAATAAAACAAAAATTTCAAAACAAACAACATTTTTACAAAGCAGCGATATATAAAACAATTATGTAACCATAAATATATAACAATTAAAAAGATTGTTACAATAAATAACAAAAAACAACAATAAACCTTTAACAATAAAAAATATAAAATTATAAGTAACAAAATAACAACAATGAACAATATAACAGTAAATAAATAATAACAATATTTAAAACAACAATTGTCAACAATTTAACAATAAAAAAATCTTAATAGCACAATAAAAAGAACATAAAAAATATTAAATTTAAATAAATAATGAAAAATATACGCAGATCATAATTGAAAGAAATATAAGTATAACTATAAAAGCATATATTTTAAATATTAAATTTTAAAAAATAGTGTCAAGTGATGTACGAAAGCGATGACTCAGACAATGGCCGAGGCATCATCCCTTAACACCACCTTCAAACTCCCTTTTCAATTAAAAAGAGCAAAAATATTAGTTACACAAACACAATCCACCAGAATATGTTTTACAGTGAAGACATCACCACAGTACTGACATATTGGTGGATTTTCACGACGCATCAAATATAGCTTATATATTAATTGATTATCTGTAATAATTATTAATGAAAAAAATTATTATGAATTACAATTTTTACAATGATAAATATGTAAAATAAATAAATAATTTTAAAATGAAATATTATTTCAGGTTTGATCCTTAGTAGTTGATTGTAGACTCCCCTTTACACTCACTTCAATTTCCTTCCAGTACAGATAAATATCATTTAACTATTAGAACTACAAAAATATCTTACTTAAATTTGTTGGTAACGTTTTATTAGCAGTAAGCTTTCATAACGATAGGAGAAAATATATATTCTTCTTCATTTATTTACTTTTGTAGATGTCAAGTAACGAACTTGAAAAATTGGAAGAAGCAAAGTTAAAGGCAAAATTTCCAGTGGCTGCTGGGTTTCCATTGAGTGGGCATTCTGCATTTTTACAAAAGAAATTGGCTAAAGGCGTAAGTTGTGTATATTCTGATTAAGATAAGCTGTATATACAAGAGTGATTAAGTAACTCTATACTTTCCTTGAGATATATTATATCCATAGAATATTTACTTTACATTATTCTTAAATTTACTTGGATTAATATAATTTCATTTGTCAGATACCAAATGGGATTTATTATAAGTCAAATTATTGAACAATAGGCTATTGACGATTGAATTGTCAGATAGTGATGAAGACTATGAACCAATTGTTGGTATCTACCACATTCTATTTTATTCTGTTACACTATAGTTTATATATATATATATATATATATTTTTAGGTTAGTTTTGGTTGGTAAAGATTATTTAGATTTTTTAGACTAGGAGACTGACAGACTTACCTTGGTAAGAGTCCACACTGTAGTCTTGAAATAGAAACACATAAAAGCACTTAAACAATGATATATTTCAACCACACAGTGGTCTTTGTCAATCGAAGAGAAAACACAAAAAGAAATATGAGAGAATGAAATAAATACAAGTTATAATCACAGATTGTGTAGAGTAGAAATCAGATGTCACAGATGCACAGATTAAAGATATATATATATATTGTTTCCATGAGCATATGAGTGATTATAGTTTATATAAGTCTGTCAGGGGAAAAGAGATAAGGCTATTAGGAAAAAAAAAAAAAAAAAAAAAAAATGAATGGGTTTATCTGATGTTGAGGTTAGGGGATTCTCTGGATTTGGTATACCACTGGTATGATAGTTCCCACCTTCTCAGTTCTGAGGGATTGCAATCAGGGGGGAGTGATTTAATTATTTTTGTGGTATAGCAGTCATCAAAAGTTGTGATGTTGTGACTCGCAGCATGTTGAGCTGTTGGTCTATCCATATTCATAATTTTAACATCATGTCTGTGGCCATTCATTCTGATATTCAAACCATCCTTGGTCAGGCCTATGTACTGTGCTGAGAAAAGTTTACATTGTAGCTGGTATATGACATTTTTCGATGTACAATTATGATGACCCTGTATTTTGAAGACCATTTTTGTTGTTTGGCTGTTGAAACTATTTGCTGAGGGGTGTATTGGGCACGTCTTCCATCTAGGTCTATTGCATGGGAAGGAGCCATGAGGAAGTTTGTGTGGTTTCTCTGCATCAGGGTCTGGTAGTTTAGGATGTACTAGGATGTTTTTCAAGATGGGAGGTTGCTTGTACCAAATTTGCAGTGGATCGGTGAAAAGATTTTTGGTGTGGACGGAAGCTTGAAGAATTTTGAAGCCATCTTTCAATATCTTGTTGAGTTTATGTAGACCAGGATGGTAGTCTGTTATTAAAGACAGTTTATTTTGTTCTGTTTGTGGTTTATGGTGAACCGAGGATTGTGCTGAATGAATTTGGTTTTTAATGAGTTTTTTTGGGTATCCTCTTCTCTGGAAGGCTGTTGATATCTTTCTATTAAAATCTTCCAATTCCCTATCATTCGAACAGATTCTCTTACCCCTGATTGCTTGACTGTATGGAATGGATCGTTTTATGTTTATTGGGTGGTTGCTGTCGAAATGGAGATATTGTAGGTGGTTTGTCGGTTTGATGTGAATTCCTGTGTTGATATTTCCATTCTGGAGTGTTACCTCTACATCCAAAAAGGTGATGGCTGTTGTAGATTTCTCCCAGGTAAATTGAAGTGTGGAGAATTGTGTCAGGCTGTCTAAAAATGCCTCAAGTGTTGAAGCACCCTGTGTCCAAATTAGGAAGATGTCATCTATATATCTATACCAACATAATGGCTGGTGTGTTTGTGTCTTTAGAAAACTTTCTTCCAACAATCCCATGTACAGATTTGCGTACGATGGTGCCATTCTGGTGCCCATTGCTGTTCCCTTTATTTGAAGGTAGTTCCTTCCCTCAAACTGAAAGTTGTTCTTCTCGAGGATGAACCTGGTCAGGTTCACAAGAAAAGGTGTAGTGGGAGAAGGCTTGCCTGGGCGTTTGTTTAGAAAATTCTCTATTGCAGATAGGCCGTGTGCATGAGGGATGTTGGTATAGAGAGAGGTGACATCTATGGTGACCAAAATAGTTACCGGGGGTAGAGGTACAGATATTTGTGAGAGTCGATCTATGAAATGATTGGTGTCCTGGGTATGTGATGGACGGTTCTTTACTAAGGGTTGAAGGTGTGAGTCGAGGAAAGCTGAAATTCTTTCCGTTACTGAATTGCAGCCAGCAATTATTGGTCTACCAGGTGGAGGGATTATGTTTTTGTGGATCTTTGGTAATATATAGAATTGAGGAGTAGAGGAGTTTTCATTATATAATAATTTTAGAGATGTTTCCGAAATATTTTGTTCAGGAGCGGTATATTTGAGTAGGTCCGAGAGTAAATTGTTGAATTCTGTAGTGGGGTTATCTGTAAGTATTTTGTATGTTGTGATGTCTGACAGTTGCTTATTTGCTTCTTTGATCTAGTCTTCTTTGTTCATAATGACAGTGGTTGAACCTTTATCTGCTGGAAGAATCATAATATCTTTATTGTTTTTCAACGAAAATATTGCCGCTTTTTCTAATTTGGTAAGGTTAGGTTTAGTCTTCAGATTTTTAGTGAAATTTATATCGGTGATGCTTTGCATGATAAAGTTGATGTAAAGTTCAATGGGGTGATCAGGTGGTAGTGGTGGTGGATCAAAGTTGGAGGGTGGTTTGAATTTTGCAAGACATACGTCTATGTTTGTATCCGTTTTGAAAGTTGGTGTCTGAGCTATATAATTTTTTATCCTAAGTTTTCTGGCAAAGCTGAAAACATCTTTTCCTAACTTGAATTGGTCTATTTCCTTAGCTGGTGTGAATGACAGGCCTTTAGAAATTACTTGTAGTTGATGTTCCGAGAGTGTGTGTGGTTGAAAATATTGTGCACGGCAACTGTTTTTGGTGAAGGGTTATTTCTTATATCAGGACTGTTTTTATTATTATTTTTGTTATTTAGCAATAATGATTGGGTTGGCAGTTTAGGGAGTTGTCCACAGGGTACTGGTATCTTGAAGAGAGAACTTAGGCTAGGTTTGTCACAAACAAGAGGTGGTTTGTCGGCAGGTAAAACTGGATTATCATATTTTTTTATTTGGCCAAAAAGATTTATTTCTTGAATGCAGAGTTTTGAAAGTTTATGTATTTTATTCTTTGCAAGATTGTCTTGCAGTATGTATGCTTTATTGAAAACCCCTCTACTCCTCAATTCTATATATTACCAAAGATCCACAAAAACATAATCCCTCCACCTGGTAGACCAATAATTGCTGGCTGCAATTCAGTAACGGAAAGAATTTCAGCTTTCCTCGACTCGCACCTTCAACCCTTAGTAAAGAACCGTCCATCACATACCCAGGACACCAATCATTTCATAGATCGACTCTCACAAATATCTGTACCTCTACCCCCGGTAACTATTTTGGTCACCATAGATGTCACCTCTCTCTATACCAACATCCCTCATGCACACGGCCTATCTGCAATAGAGAATTTTCTAAACAAACGCCCAGGCAAGCCTTCTCCCACTACACCTTTTCTTGTGAACCTGACCAGGTTCATCCTCGAGAAGAACAACTTTCAGTTTGAGGGAAGGAACTACCTTCAAATAAAGGGAACAGCAATGGGCACCAGAATGGCACCATCGTACGCAAATCTGTACATGGGATTGTTGGAAGAAAGTTTTCTAAAGACACAAACACACCAGCCATTATGTTGGTATAGATATATAGATGACATCTTCCTAATTTGGACACAGGGTGCTTCAACACTTGAGGCATTTTTAGACAGCCTGACACAATTCTCCACACTTCAATTTACCTGGGAGAAATCTACAACAGCCATCACCTTTTTGGATGTAGAGGTAACACTTCAGAATGGAAATATCAACACCGGAATTCACATCAAACCGACAAACCACCTACAATATCTCCATTTCGACAGCAACCACCCAATAAACATAAAACGATCCATTCCATACAGTCAAGCAATCAGGGGTAAGAGAATCTGTTCGAATGATAGGGAATTGGAAGATTTTAATAGAAAGATATCAACAGCCTTCCAGAGAAGAGGATACCCAAAAAAACTCATTGAAAACCAAATTCATTCAGCACAATCCTCGGTTCACCATAAACCACAAACAGAACAAAATAAACTGTCTTTAATAACAGACTACCATCCTGGTCTACATAAACTCAACAAGATATTGAAAGATGGCTTCAAAATTCTTCAAGCTTCCGTCCACACCAAAAATCTTTTCACCGATCCACTGCAAATTTGGTACAAGCAACCTCCCAACTTGAAAAACATCCTAGTACATCCTAAACTACCAGACCCTGATGCAGAGAAACCACACAAACTTCCTCATGGCTCCTTCCCATGCAATAGACCTAGATGCAAGACGTGCCCAATACACCCCTCAGCAAATAGTTTCAACAGCCAAACAACAAAAATGGTCTTCAAAATACAGGGTCATCATAATTGTACATCGAAAAATGTCATATACCAGCTACAATGTAAACTTTTCTCAGCACAGTACATAGGCCTGACCAAGGATGGTTTGAATATCAGAATGAATGGCCACAGACATGATGTTAAAATTATGAATATGGATAGACCAACAGCTCAACATGCTGCGAGTCACAACATCACAACTTTTGATGACTGCTATACCACAAAAATAATTAAATCACTCCCCCCTGATTGCAATCCCTCAGAACTGAGAAGATGGGAACTATCATACCAGTGGTATACCAAATCCAGAGAATCCCCTAACCTCAACATCAGATAAACCCATTCATTTTTTTTTTTTTTTTTTTTTTTCCTAATAGCCTTATCTCTTTTCCCCTGACAGACTTATATAAACTATAATCACTCATATGCTCATGGAAACAATATATATATATCTTTAATCTGTGCATTTGTGACATCTGATTTCTACTCTACACAATCTGTGATTACAACTTGTATTTATTTCATTCTCTCATATTTCTTTTTGTGTTTTCTCTTCGATTGACAAAGACCACTGTGTGGTTGAAATATATCATTGTTTAAGTGCTTCTATGTGTTTCTATTTCAAGACTACAGTGTGGACTCTTACCAAGGTAAGTCTCTCAGTCTCCTAGTCCAAAAAATCTATATATATATATATATATATTTATTTATATTTCACGTTATCCATTATTTTCCGTTGCACTGACTTTATAAAGTTATTATTGTTAAATGTAAACAATTATTCCACCACGAAGTGCAATTATTTCTCCCTTATGTTATAATTCACCTTTTGGTCACTTAACCATTGTTGAATCACTGAATCATTATCCTGCTGTTTTTTTCAGGTCTATGATGTTGGTACTTGTTGCTGACGTCATATGAATTTTGTCGTGTGTTCTATGTAAGATGTTTTTGAAAAGTGCAAGAACAGATGTTGTCTGTTAATTAAGTTATTGTGTTTTTATATATGCAACCTAATTAATCGACAGACAACATACGTACAACACACTTTTCAAAAACATCTTAAATAGAACACACAACGAAATGCATATGACGTTAGCAACAAGTACCAACATCACAGACTGGAAAACAACAGCAGAATAATAATTCAGTGATTCGACAATGGTCAAGTGACCGAATGGTGCTTCACCACAAGGTATAAATTGATTACACTTAATGGTGGATTAATGTTTATAATTAGCATACAATAACTCTATGAAGTTAGTAGAACAGAATAATAATGGACAACGTTAAATTCTACAAAAACAGCATAACCTTTGGATTTTGGGAATTAGTATCAGCTGTTGTTAAATTATGTGATTAAATGGTAAATACATTCCTAACCTATTCATTATTTTATTATTTTTTAAAACGTTAAAATCATTAAACCTTGTAAAAAATTCATATAAACTTTGTTTTGTTTTCATTTCAGCAAAAATTCTTTGATTCAGGAGATTACCAAATGGCAAAACAGACTACAGGCCTGAGTAAATCACGATTGCTACCCCAAACTGTATTAGGTTTCGGAACTGGAGAAGCAATCCCAACGCCAGAAACTGTACCTGCTCGAAAAACATCTATCATCCAAACAAAATTCAGCCCAAGCCCTGCAACATAGTAGACATCTCATAAAGCTCTCCATCCACATGTGCCAATAATTTATCAATAGCTTGGGTTGTTGGGGTTGAATCACATTATTTAAATTTAGTTTGTTTTGTGGAACTAAATTTTTAATTTATTAGCATTCTGTTACAAAACAATCTTTTTAGTGCATTACGTTTAAAACGATTCATTTTACCCGACTTGCTTTTAAAATAGATTCAGTCATTTGTTTTGTGAGAACAATCTCAGTAGTTTTTTGACTAAGCTATTTAGTTTATTAACTACCTTGTAATTGTATTTTTTTTTTTTTTAAATAACAATATTCTATATAGTTTAATATAATGTAAGCACATTTAAAAATATTTTCATAAACAAAATAAAACTTAGAATTGGTTATAGAACATGTTAGCATTCTGAATATATAATAAAACAAATGTAAATTATTTCAACTTTCTTCATTTTATAAATATTGGAAATGTTTTAATTTATAATAATATTTGTTGTAAATATATAGTGCTTTTAAAATATGTACCAATTATGCATCTTTATTCTACTTTTTTAATTTCAGTAATATTGAAGTCAGATACAAATTATAAGTTTCAAACCCAAATTATTGTTCAGATAAGAAAATGAAAATATACAAATTTTAAAGTTCAAATTAAATTGAATTATTCTCATACAACGAGAACAACAATTTAAAACAAATTTTTGTGAGCCTACCAATAATAATTCAAAGTGGCATCAGAGAAAAATTTGACAGCAAGAGGTACGAACTGACAGAAACTTGTATCAAAATAATAAATACTTCTTATCATATAACAAGGGTATTTTGGGCTGAATTTGTTTCTTTTGGGGGAAGAAAATTTATTTTAAAAAGAATCATTGGCAGAGATTGGATTGCTTAACAAAATATTGTTAGGGTTACTATTTCAATTCTTCATGCCCTGCTGTCCATATCTTGTAAAAAAAGTCAAGAATATTGAAAATTTCTAGCGGTTAAAGACAAGATGCATTTTGTGAGCAGCAAATGTCATTTTCTGAAGTGTTTTAATTTTTAATAGGAACTCTACTTACGATTAGTGTAATTATTGAAATAAAATTTTAAAATATTAGTATTTTTAATTACTTTGAAATTATTTTTTCTACCTGTTTATTAAACAACCTGAATAATTTGTAATTTATTTTAAAACAATTATTTTCCTTCTCATCCTTTCAAAAACAGATATTGAGCTTCAAAGAGACAAATTAAATAAAAGAGTTACTTTAATAAAAAAAATTAATTCTACAGTAATCCCTCATTTACCTGAACTTACCGCAAATAGTAAAACTAAAAATACTGAAACCAACTGTATATGGAAAGGGGAGGGTTACATTCCACATCAAAAATATTAACATTAGTTACAGCTATGCTGTAAACCTATAATACAGTATGGTATATTTACGTACTACATATGTATATACATACTTTTATATTTTACTTTTTATGTTTATTAACATTCTCCTTCAGTCCGAAAATTCTATTAAATATGTATCCTCACACACAGACACACGTATTCTTCATTGTTAAACACTATCCACTAAATTTGTAAACATCTAACTTTAAACAAATAACTTTCTAAACACTGTAATTTGAATTTTAAAAACTTATTTACTTTGTGTATGATTTTTTTCAAGCTTTTTACACACTTCTTTATATGGCTATAGTACTTCTCCCAGCTCTTGGTTAAATTTTAATTCCCGTTCTAGAGAGGGATCAATTATAGTAACAGCTGCAGGTTACTGTCATCCTAAACCTAGATTTTAATGTGAACTTCAGTGGTACATTTTTAACATTTTGTCGTCTTTGTAATCCGAGATAGGCAAAGGTTCGGTAATTAGTTCTTCCAGGTCTTCTTCTGTCTAATCTTCTTTCGCACTTTTCAAAAGGTTGTCGACATCTTCACTGTTAATGTCTTCAAATTCCTTCCTGTTAATCCCATGTGCTATTAAGGCAATATCAGTAACAATGCTGTGAGCATCTGTCGTGACGTCCTGGTTAATACAGTTTTTTCCAACATGGTTTTAGTTCATCAATTGATTTTTTTATTTTATAAATACAATTCACGGAGAACTTTAAAAAAATTGGACTTCGATTTCAAAAAACATTCCACTTTAACATAAAAGTGGAACCTTTCTGTAAAATGCTCTCTGGGTAATGGGTTTGATAATGGGCCTTTTAGTTCGATATCCATAACACCAGCAATGATCCTTGTCCTTCTCGTTAGTGTTCTAGGGTTTAGGGATCTGTAAACTACCATTGGTTTCATCACGTAGCCTCTAGCACTACAACACAGTTGACAGTCAAACAATCCTTTGCACCCTTAAACCCTGGAGTAGATATCTCCTCAGATAAGAAAGTACGAAGGCATTCTTTTCCAAAACAGTTCAACCTCATCCGCTTTAAACATTTGATCAACTGTGTAGCTTTTCTTCGAAATAAGATTTTTTTTAATGCGTTGGAAATGGGTTTGGTAATTAATGAATAAAACAAAATCCGAGTTAGCTACGGCTGCCGGACACGATTATTGATGTTTTGATTTTGAAAACTACTAAATCAGCAGTAAGTAAACAATAGTGACGCAAAACATATGTATGAAGTTGGATGTAGGCGCCGGATTGACTCATCATTGTTTGTCACTGACAATAACGGCACTTGTTATATATAAGAGATGCCTATTTTTGAGTAGTGGGCCTAGTATTGTACAGTATACAAAACATTTGGAGAATAATCAGAGTTGTTTGTGATAAATAACTACATTACTTTACAAAATAAATATGACAAGAACACATCCTACAACCTGCACAGTAACTATACTGTGTTTTTAAAAATACGATACATATTAGCGGGATATGCTGTCATTTTTCTAACCCTGACTAAGCGAAACAGCAAATAACGAGGGTCTACTGTACTGTGAAATAATTCATTTAGTCATAAAATAATTTAATCAAATTAAAATGTAGATAAATATTAAATTTTAATCTATATGATAATTTTTTAACAATTTTGAATTTAAATATGAAAAGTATTTTTCAAAAATAACAAAAATTTCATCTGACTAAAATTTCAGAAAGTGTAAGTTACTAAAACTTGAATATTGCATATTGTGGTAAGATGTTTAAACAAGAGGTGTAATGTGTTGATAAAGCGGATAAGGAGATTTTAATAAGTGCAAATGGGATTTATTAAATGTCATTATTTAATTGATAATGACATTTAATTATTATATTCATAAAATCCCACCATAAGATTATATCCCATAAAATTCAAAAAGCAATGGGATAAGAAATGTTGCTTTTTTATCACCTAAAATTCTTTTTGAATTTTTTTTTTATAAAATATTGAAAAACTTGAACAAAAAGTTGTAATACTGCCTCCATACCATCTAGAACTCAACCTTAATAAAGGGGGAAATGATATTGAAGGATGAAAAATAAAACATTTTGTAAAAAATATGTTCAACGATATAAACTTTCAGACAATGTAAACACAGACAAACATGTCTGGCGTAACTCATGAGTACTAGAAAGATTTGTCAAATCAGACAAATTTAATTTTTCAATCTTAACTTTTGATGGTTTGATTGAAACCTTCCTACTAATATAAATATTATTTAGCAAATATTTAAAGGATTGACACAGCGTTTGTCTTGAAAGAAATGCTATATACTCTAATTAAACTACAAAAATTATGACAAACAATTTTTTGTATAATTTTCTTAATTTACTTTTTAGGTTTACAGTAGCGTATAAACATAAAAACAACAAATTTAATATTGTTCAACTTGTTTAAAAAAAATATCTTTGAAAATTTTATCTATGTTATCTAATTTTACATAGTGATTACACCTTTGATAGTTTGATTAAACACTGAAAGAAAATATCTTTTAAAACGTCTTTACATAGCCCCTAATAGGATGTGCTATGAAGTGGAACATATATGTTCTTAACTCCAATTATGAAAATTTGATGAAGCTATCATGCATCAATTCATTAGCATAAAATCTCACTGCTCATTCTCTGTCAGATCTTATTTTGTCTGAAATCAACTTTTACTAGCCGACTTCTTCATGTTTGAGGGTCTATCCATTAACCCACTGCAGTTTACGTCCTAGGTCAGCTAGACACAATGTATTAGTAGCGAGTATTAAGACCAGTCCAGCTAATTATGAGTCGTCATTGTTTGCTCCAAGAGAGTTTATTTTCAGCAGGCGCGTATCCAAGGGGGGGGGGGGGGATCGCCCCCCCAACCCTCAAGAACTTTGGGTTAAAAATCGACAATATATTATTAAATTAGGACTTTTACTTAAGTTAATTCGTCTTTTATTGTAAATAAAATTTTAATTTCAAAATGTGACGCGTTCTCTTGGCATACCCTCGTAAACGTCTAAACGTTTTAACAACAGATAGCGCTAGAGAAGCTTAGTCTCCAACATATGATTTTCAATACGTAATTTTGCAAGCGTAATATTCGTAGTTGACTCCGCAATTGTTCGTGTTGGAAGAATAACTACTTATATTAATTAATAAACAATTTTTATAATAATAGCTTATTCTCTAGCCATAAGTGTTATCGAAACTGGAATAATTATTTATTAAAAAGTCTAATTTGCTACGAATCTTTATCACGTTACAGATTTCTAACGCAAGCGTGGAAAGAACTTTTTCTGTTCTATGTTTTTACGTACACGCACACGCGCGTGCACACACTCACACACACATATTATATTATATATATATAATGCATCGATCGCCCCCCCCCCAATGCAAGTCGCTGGATACGCGCTTGATTTTCAGATATGTCATGCACAAGCCTAGACTTCTGTGCTTTCTAAGGAATATTTATCAACTCTCAAAACTTACAGTATAAATTAAGAAAGGTATTAATGGTCCATTAACCTTCTGTCAGACATCGAAATGTAATGGAACGCTTTTGGGAGTGAGAAGCTTTGTATAGGTTGTACTTGGTGTCGGTACACTAATTAGTGTATTCTTGTGTACATACAAATTAAATAATAATAATGGGAGCCTAGAATCTAAAGCAGACTTCAAACCATAAGTAACTTTTAATTTGTTTTTTACTAATTATGATGACATAATCAATTAACAAATAATTAACTTAGATACAAAATAACGAGAAAAAATTGCACCTGTAAACAAAATAACGAGAAAAAAATTGCACCCGTTAACTAAATAATATTTAGTGCTTTATAAGTGAGAATATTTTTGTAGTGAAATAGAAATCAATTGACACGAGGAATTAATTCATATCTACTAGAGTCCATGGCACACGTAATTAGATTAGCAATGGCTTAGAATGTTAGTGATCATCTTGAAATTTCAAACCTAATAGAATGCTTTCTAAAACAAATCTGTCTTATTCAGTAAAAAATCTAATCCATCAATTCTTTAGTCAAGAATTTTTTTCTACCAGAAACCTTTGTTATATTATTTTTTTGCAATATTATTATACAACTTTCTATGACTGTTTCTTATGTAATATTATGGAAACTTGAAAATATTCAGAGTTTATGGTCTTGGGTTTTCTGTTCTCAGTCATTAATTTACCGTGTAATTTTTACTAAAATTGACGTTATCCAATTAGTCTGTTATAATGAGGTTTTACTGTAATTCTGAAATTGATGAAAAAGTGTTTTTAAACATAGTTTACTATAGACAGCCAGCAATTGATTTTTTAAATGTATGATATTTAAATCAGTTGTGAATTGTTTGCTTCAGCTAAAAATTTATATATACTTAGTATTAACTCAAGAAGTTTATCTTCATTGGTATTTGAAATGTTTCATTTTTAATTAAGAACACTAAAAGAAGTAAAATTAGTGTTATTTAAATAAAGTTGCTATTTAACTACTGACAATCCAATGCTGATTCCTGCTTAAACTTTTGCATCATTGTCATATTCTGCAAGTGGGAATGTCAATCAATAGTCGGTCATTAAATGTTTAGTTCCTTTTTACCCTTTGTTAATTTGATATTGTCTTTGTGCTTCATATAACCACATGCAACACATTTCTTGTTAGTTGCAACTGTTTTTGCCTTCTGAAATTTGTCACCATAAACAAAGACATTTATATCCCTCTTTGGAATGGCAGAAAAAATAAAGTTGGATTTTTATTTCATCCTAATGGATACTTATACCCAACTTGTCAGCTGCCATTTAGGTCAAGCTCTTAGACTAGCCTTTATCGTTCAGTTACATCTTAGTTTTGTGTAGCGAATGTCACAGGTAACTCGATAGTGTCCATTGAACTTTAATATTTAAGGTGAATGACTGTTTAGTGTGATTGTGACCACGTAGTTTTTCTAATCTAAGCAGTTTAAATATGTTTTTGAAAAAGTTTTTAGTTTTTTACAATTGCAAAGTGAACAATTAGTTGATAAAGAAAGGGTAGCCTAAAGTTGACAGTGAAGCACATGACCATGAGTAATATTTTATTTATTTATTTTATATTTTTATTATTTTCATTAATAAGTCATGTTTATTTGAGGACTCAAAGTAAGTATTGAATAAATGAGGTATGGCTCTACTGATTTTATTCTGTTTTACTCATTTAAATGTAAGGACTGTTTTCATAGCACAACAGGCTTAATAAGGGCTACAAACTAGTTGCCGAAACGTTCTACTGATTAAACTTATTTGACTATTCTGCTTTTATCATCTATTCAACTTTAATTCATAATTATTTTTCCTATTAATGATTACATTAAATACATTCAGTTGGCCACAGAGTACAACTAACACCCTATCACATATTGGGATGCTCAGCTGTCGCCGCGAGTATACTGAAATTGGTAATGGTTCCACTTAGGAACTCATTTAGAGAAATCCTGTACAGGCTTGATACACCACTGTTGGCAGCAGTGGTAGTCAAGACCTTTGACGTAGCTTAGAGGAATTTTATAAGAACATTTAATCGTCTACCCATAGACACGAGAATAGCAATGAATATCCTGTAAGTCATAGCAACAATATTTTGTCCTCAAACTTAATGAATGAGTTATATTTTGCATGTATGTAAGAATGGGTTAAATTGCTTAAAATATAAATTTAATTAAAGCATTGTTTTAATACTTGGGCTCTTTTTCAGTCTATATTATGTTTGAGCTTTCAGAATTATGCCCAGTTTACTGTTTGTAGACTGCATCCAAAAGGGATATTTTCATTTCTTTTTGGGCAAAATTAGTTTTACCTCTTCTTTTGTAGATATCTAATATTATGGTTGAATGAATTTTATATAGTGTATAAAATTGATTTTATTCTAACGTCCAGACGAATTAAAGAAATCAGAGGAAATTAATAGAAAACCGGTATAAGTAACAGTGACTTGCATGTTGACATCAAAGGCTTATTTGAAAATAAAATTTCCTAACAGAATAGTGAACATTGGTAACCAAAGACAATAGAAAATATAATTTCTTTATATAAAATCACCCTTGCCTAAGATGTTCATTTATTCAAATTGAATTCTATATGGCAAAATTTAAATTAAAACAATTATTATTGATATAAGTGTTAATGCCAAACATCAAATTACTTGATATAATTTTATATACAATAATGCTTTTCTTAACACTAGTGGTGTAGTCATAAATTTTCCACTGTGGGAACCGTCAACGTCTAAGAGTCGACTAACTTTGAGCATCCATATTGACCTGCTTTACAAGATGGTGTCCAAAGTACTCACGGATTTTTAACCTTAATGACAGAGTTTAGCCTGACAGTGCTACGGTTATATTGGTTTTAAGCTATGTAGAAATGTTAGTACACAAGATCTCCCAAGTGATTAGAAAATATAGATTGAATAATTTCTCCATCTATTTGAATGAATGATTTGTTCGAGAAAGGTAATCGATAATTTCCACCTCATTTTAAATTGTTATAATACACTTTTAATGAATGTTTATTTAGCAGAGTACCCGTCCCTATGGGGTTGATATATATTTGCATTGTGCTTATTACATTCAAATATACAAAACAGTGATGAAATAAGTTAACACTAAGTTATTGAAACAATTTTTAGTATGAACAAGTCTACACAAAAGAAATGTTTACAAAACAGACTTATGAACAATATTTACGGCTTTGTTTTCTTTTGTAAAAACATGAATGTTCCTTCCGATTGAAACACATGAGCAAAGCAAGAGAAGTTTCTGTTTGTAACATGATATAATCACAACATTTGTTGATTCCATCTTCACGTGAAGGCAAGCTAAAATATTTTAAAAGTAAATGATATAATCAATGTATGGCTTTTTCAGTTTGTAGTATAATTTTCTGTTTGTTATGTTATTTACATACAAAAAACTGACACCAAAGACCAAGACTCACTTCGGCATGACATAAAAAACCTAACCAAACAGAAAAACATAACCAACAAAAACATGAACAATGAAATTAAAATCACTGCAGACTTAAAACAAAAAGCCCAACTAAACAACATCACACTCACCACAGCAGATAAAGGCAACACCACAGTAATTATTAATACAAACAGCATAAATGACAAAATCAATGATTACATAATAAATAATAATATAGTACAACTACATACAGACCCAACAGAGAAATATCACAGAACCATCAAACAACTAATTAATACACCTAAATACATACTCAACAAAAAGCAAAAATTACCACCTAAATCAAATCCACCCTAAGGCACCTACCCTCCTAAGGCTCTCGCTCCAAAATTCTCAACCTAATGTCCCCATCCGAGCCATCATCAACTACCAGAATGCCCCTGCACATAAACTAGCAAAACAATCAGACAATCCATAAACTTGAACACAGAAACACACATAAAAAAAAGGAACAAACCTCATAAAAAAAAGACAAACATACCACACAATTCAACACTACTATCACTCGACATAATAAATATGTACACCAACATACCCATACCCAAAATGCTCAACATCCTAGAAACCCAATTACTACAGAACAACATACCTAAAACCTATGTTACAGAAATCATAAACATCCTCCAAACCATCGCCAAACAAAACTATTTCACCCACAACTCAAAACTTCTATTCACAATCAGATGGCCTACCCTTGGGAAGTCCTATCAGTAGTGTCCTAAGCGAAATTTTTCTACAACACATAGAAAACACCAAGATACTCACAAACAATACACACATGCACAAAATTATTTACTGGCACAGATTCGTTGATGATATCATAACACTGTACAGAGGCAACTCCCGTCAATGCAAAAACTCCTCACCTACACTAATAAAATACACCCAAAACTGCACTTCACTTCAGAAATTGAAACCAACCAATCCCTAAACTTCCTCGATCTAACCATAACAAAAAGCCACACACAAAAACACAGCATCAACATTTACAGATAACCCATAATGACAGACACACTCATCCACAACACCTCAAACTACCCTATCCAACACAAACACGCTGCCTTCAGATCTATGCTCCATAGACTTAAAGAAGTCCCAATGACCACAGAAAACATAAAAAAAGAACTAGACACAATTAAATATTTAGCATACACAAATGGATATAACACCACAATAATATACAAACTATGGTAGAAAATACAAAAAAAAACACTAAAATTACCACTACAGACAGGGAAAACAATTACATCACATACCATTCATAAGCAAAACAACAAACAAAATAGCCCACAAATTTCAAAAAATAAGATACAAAATAGCATACAAAACTAATAACAAGTTACAATATAAAATACAACACAACACTAACAACAAGGATAAACTACAAGGGAAAACAGTTACATCACATTACCATACATAAACAAAACAACAAACAAAATAGCTTGCAAATTCCAAAAAATAGGATA
Source organism: Prosapia bicincta (assembly GCA_036971475.1). Classification (NCBI taxonomy): domain Eukaryota; kingdom Metazoa; phylum Arthropoda; class Insecta; order Hemiptera; family Cercopidae; genus Prosapia; species Prosapia bicincta. Next base: position 33,541,228 of record JBAIZL010000006.1, on the reverse strand, counting down.
CAAAATAGCTTATAAAACTAATAACAAGTTACAATACAAAATGCAATAGGACACCAACAACAAAGATAAGCTACATGCACCAGGCGTATTCAAACTGAACTGCGACGAATGTAATAAATTCTACATTGGACAAAAAAGTTGCAGCTTTAAACAAAGAGTCGAGGAGCATAAACAGAACACCAACTCAACATTTTACAATAACATAAAAGTAACAAGATACAAATACACAGACATTTACCGTAACCTAGAAATCCTACACATGAACAAAAAAGGACCACATCTCAACACACTAGAACAATATGAAATTTACAGACACAAAAACACAAAGTACAAACATATTAAACGAACAAACACAATATAAATCACACTTACTCTTTGATACTATTGAAAACCTGCTTTTAAAACCGTCACCGCTTGACCCAACATCTCCAAGCAGAAAACACTGATAAAGGTAGCCACATAGTGATCAAAAATAGTGTTCTGTCTCAGTAAGTTTTAATATATTTATGAGGCTTTAGAAATACATAAATATAGTACTAATAAATTAATCTAAATGTTTCAAATAAGCTATTACATGATGCATATTTCATATGAAATATGCACCATATAACACATTTTGAACACCTATACATATTAATCACTTAATCACCAGGGACTGATGAAAACAGCCACATAGCGATCAAAAACGATCTGTCTCAGTAAGTTTTAACAAATTTACAAAATTTATAGTTTGGATAGTCATAAACTATTGTTTAAGTGATTGATAAGATTCACCGAACATAATGGACTACAAAATTCAAGAATATCTTGTATATGTACCGTGATATTTCACATTGTCCATTATTTTTCCATTGCACTGACTTTATGAAGTTATTATTATTAATTGTAAACAATGTTTTCCAGCACTAAGTGCAATAATTTTACATTATGTAATGAGGCACCTTACGGTCACTTGACCATTGTCGAATCACTGAATTAATTTTCTCTATTTTTGTGTTGTGGTTTTTCGGTCCATGATGTTGGTATTTATTAACATCATATATGTTTCTTCTTGAGCCGCGTGTATAAATAGAGAAAATCAATTCAGTGATTCGACAATGGTCAAGTGACCGAAAGGTGCCTTTACACGTAAGGTAAAATTATTGCACTTAGAGGTGGAAAAAATTATTTACAATTAATAATAATAACTTTATATATATATATATATATATATATATATATATATATATATATATATATATATATTTTTTTTTTTTTTTTTTTTTTCTTTAATTTTTCAACACTGTTTTCTTGTATTCACTACTTATCACTTAGAGTGTAATGTATTTAAACGAGAATCTTACTTGGTATATATGCGAGTTAACGTTCGAAGTACATTATAGTGTTCGTGATATATATTACGATTGAATTTGTCATCCAAATCCTTTTTTAGTTACACTTTTTAAAGATTGTTTTAACTTGCCTATAGTAGCACTTACTTTGCTTGTTGAGGACGGCCGTTTCGGGAGATGTGTCCCTTTGTCAACTCAGACCGTAACGAGTTACGGTCTGAGTTGACAAAGGGACACATCTCCCGAAACGGCCGTCCTCAACAAGCAAAGTAAGTGCTACTATAGGCAAGTTAAAACAATCTTTAAAAAGTGTAAGTGATTACTAGTAGCTCACGCGAAGATGGAATCAACAAATGTTCCTTTTTTAGCTTTAATATTGTTACTGGGTTGTCTGTTATCAAGTCAGGCAAAAACATATTAACATATTTCATTTTCTTGTACCATAAGAGATATTAGCATTAAATCTACTTCAAAAGGGTGGGTTTTATCTCCTGAATTGGGCGTCCTCAACAAATGTAAGTAAGTGCTACTACAGGCAAGTTGTACCATATTTACAAGTGTTTTTAATTAATTTACATTCTACCAATAAAAAAAATATTTTTTAAAATTTCCAGCTTTAATGTATTATTTGAAAATGATCAAATAAGGGGGAAATGAGCAAAATAATTGATTTCTGTTCTAAAACACATTCTCATTTATTCATTTTAAGGCATTTATAACTGTCAAATATAAACTAAAAAATGTTATGAACTGTTATTATTTTCTTGAGTTATCAAATGAATTTCAAGTTTTAACTTAAATTGAGTTCATTTTAAATTCATAGATGTTAAATAATTACATTTGTTGCATGTCAAAATCTCAAGAACTCAGGCCTTGTTTTATCAATCATATGATTATTTATAAAAATAGTAATGTGTAGTACACTGAAATTAATTATTAAAATTCATTTTGGTTGGTTATAACTGTAAATATTTTTTTCATGAGTCAAAATTAATTTAATTCAAGTTTGAACGGCTATCAAATATATGGAAGTTATTTAATACTCTTTGAAAAGTGATTTTGTCAAATTAAGATAAAAATGTATACTATAAGATATTATTGCATAACTAAGGTTGCATATATACAAAAAGCAACTGGTGGTCGCAACACAACATAAACTTGAGTTGCTATTACAAAAGTTGCAAGTCGGTTTACAAGATTGTTCATTTAAAGCTGCTAGTTTAGTTGTCAGTTATGTCTCTGTCAGAGGAGGATGCAGTCCTTGTGTATATTTTAAGAAAGAAGCTATAAAAACGTTACAAAGAGACACAATTCAGTGTACATCCCTATGGCGTTGTTCATGCAAGACTAAGCCAATACATTGCTGTTCAAAATTTACGAAAATTACCCAGATCAACTCTTTAATTATTATCATATGAGCATTAGCAGTTACTACTACCTTCTTGAACATCAAGAAAAACCACTAATTGGTGAGAACCGATTTCAGCTGGAGAAAGATTAACTTACACTCAGATAAGGCTCATTGGTCATTTATGTATAGCTGAGAAACTTAAAAAAACATTACATTACATTGAAATTATAATTAGTTATTAAACAAATAAAATTTTATAGTGAAAGTCCCGATTCTATATATTTTGATAAAATTGTTGATAATCATTCGTATTGTCTTGAAATTGTTTGGTATACAAATCATGACCAGAACCAGCAATATTTTGTTTTTCTGATGTACTAGAGCAGTATAATAAAAGACTATTCAAAGGAACAGAACACACAAAAAATACAATTAAAAAGAATAATTATTTATTTATGGGAGCACTCTTGAGAAACACATGCTGTGTAACTGAGCGACAAGTTTACAGCATGTCGTGACCAAAAAACTCTAGTTTCTGTGTTACTCACTGGTTTTGTTTCTATCACTTCACTATGAACGTGTGCATTCAACTATAAGGTGTGAAAAAGTGACTTCAGTTTACGTTGCGTTGCCACCATCAGTTGCCTTCTGTATATTTACAGCCCAAGTGAATACTTTAGTACTTACTGACACGTTTCTAAACAATTGTTTCATTTATGAAGCTGTCCCTCCATTCAGACGTCAGTCTAGTTTGTAACTTATTGTTTTATAGATTGTAATTTTGTAATATGACCCTCTGATGATGATAACATGGTCATCAAAATGTACATAAGGGTTTAATCTTAGGCAACTGGTATTATAAGTTAGCATTGATTACTTTTTGTGTTGGTTTCCAATATTTTTACTGAGGTACTAATGATACAAAAATTCTATCCATTTAAATCCATCTTCTGTTATATGATTTACAGAATTAATTTAAAGGTATATTTTACTAAGGTATAAATTTTGTAACATTTACTAAAAGTAAAACTATTCCTTTGTTTAACAAATGAGAAAACTTGTTTGACATAGTTACAGCCAAGATCTACCACTACAAGCTCTACAACTATACAGAAATTAAATAACATTGACACACACCGCCTTCGGAGTATTAAAAGCGAGATTATTATTATAGAAAGAAATAGAATTTAGAATATCCCCTCCCTTTAAAGAATTCTGATAAGTAATCCCTCTCGGGCTGTGGAAAAAGTGGGTATGTACAATTTATATCAATAAATATAATAGAAATATAATTTAATTATTTACCTGTTGCGGGTTGTCTTTATTTCTATTGGGCTCCTCACTGGTTACCTTGAGAAGGCATGTTGATCAGAATTCACCACACCCTCAATCACCAGGTAGACGTTGAGGACCCTTTCTGATCAACTCTCGCTATAAGACTCCTACTAGACAACTTGATTCTTTTAATTTAAAAAAGGACCAGGAAATACATGTTTAGCACAAACAGCTGTTTATATTAGGTCCGCTGAAGAGTGCCAGTCTCCCGCAGCAACTGTTGAAACTATTTACTATCTTTCGTTTATGGATATCAAGGTTTGGCGGTAATATAAAAAAAGTTACAATATTAACAATAAAGAAATTTTTTTAAATAAATATTTTTATTGGTTCATTCTGTCTCCATTTACACAAAACTAGTGGCTAGTTTTATCTACAGTGATATTTCTGTACAAGGTATTTCACATTCATTCTACAACCATAATTATTTTTATGTCATGTCTTAAACTCTTAAAGTAATTTTTTCAATACACAAGAAACTAATTACCTGTCATGCTTTAAATGTAACTATTATTAAAATGTTGATAGACTTCACTTAGGCACTTTAAATATATATTTACATTTGTCTAAAGTAGCACATAGTTTGAGTTTTAATGAAGACTTTGTTGCAGATTGAGTTGACAATGGGAAAAATCTTCCGAAATGGCAATCCTCATTAAAAATCAAAGTTCAGCGCTACTTTGAGCATGTTTTCTTATATTTTAAAACATAAAATTATACTCAAGTTCAAGATGAAAATTATCTAAAATAACAAAGTTTTTATCAACTTTCTTAACAAATTGAAGTAACCAACTACATTGTTGAAGGGATACAGAAATTTTGCATTTCTAAATAGAGTATGTTTCTTAAAAACACAATAATATATTTTAAGTACTAAACTAACAACAGTTAGAAAAACAAAATTATGCCTTTGTTTCTAAAAATATTTTCATGAGAATTGTAATATTTGACTACATATGCAAACATTTTATTTTTTAATCATTACTAGACAATACCATTACACTAATTTTTAGAATAGCCATTGCTATAAATAGTCAACTATACTTACTTATTCTATTAAATTTCTTTAAGAATAAAAACTAAAATCTTAAAATTGTTTACAATTAGAACTTATTGATAATTTTGATTATTTTTTGTTTTAAAAAATTAGTAATAAAAAGATTTTTCTTGAACTCGTTTAAGAGTTGTTGAAGAAGTAAAAGTTACAATAAAAAAGTTGCTATAATTTAAATCATTAGTAGCCTATATTTTTTTTTTAATCTGCTGAGATTTTACGCTGTTGCAAACTTAATAGAAGTATTTAACAGAATCAATAAATTCATAATAATTTGAATTCAGTTAGGTTGAATGTTTAATAAACTTAAATATTTGTTAAACAATAAAAGGAAATTTTAAGAAAAACTTTCTCACAATCTTTAATTTTTTTACAATGGTTATCAAATAATCTATTCTGTCAAGATTTACTGGAGCAGATAATTCCTTGTCATTTTTGTTTCATTTGAGTTGCAATAAAAATTGCAATGTTTGATTTAAAGCAGTGTTATAAGAGGTGTAGTAGGCCTAATTTGATACTCCTATTGTTGAACCATTGTTTATTTTAAATTTTTTGAAATCCAAGGCATAAAGTGAGTGACTCTTGTATACACTCCTGGATACTGTCCTTTTCCACAGCCTATTCCCCAGCTCACAACTCCAACTTGTGTCCATCTGCCTTCATTAATCATCAAAGGTCCACCACTGTCTCCCTATATAGAAAAAATGAAACATGTAAATTAAAACACAATATTCAAGAGCTTTATCTTAAAGTTTACATTTCCTGTATCGTATATTTGAGATCATCTGTGTATAATCTTTTGTTTCAAGACATGTATTAAATTCTCATATGTGTTTATAGTTTTCAAATTAATTTGTGGATTTTAATTGATCATAATATTGATTTTGTATTTTTTCAATTCCTTCTATTAGTTCATACCTTCAAATTTTTAATCGTCAATAAAATACTTTTTATTCCACTCAAAATCAAATACAATTTTAAAACTTGAAGTGGGTGACACTTGATGTTAATACAGTTTTTTCAATTATTAATTAGTTACTTAACACGTTCAGCACGGCTAGCGTTCCGGCATGCTCTAGGTTCCCTTACGAGGCACAGAGAGCATGCCGATGCACTCCCAGCTTATTTTCTTAGAGACGGCGAGCTCACCGGCATACTCACTCCCAGGCTAATTGAAACTTCTCTAGTGTCGATACGTGTTTGTATAAAGGTTTGATTTTTACGTCAGTGCTTCAGAAGAGTTTGGAGAACATTGTGTCTAAGTCGTTTTTATATCCGACCATCCCAAGTTAACTTTTGATGCTTCAACTGAAACAGTGTTTCAGGGAGTTTTATGAACAGATTTAATTTGGTTTAACTTTTATGTTTTAATGTTTTTCTATAGTTTGAACCACTTAACGCGGCAAAATATCCGGTTAAAACAACGATCATAAAAATAAACTAAGCTTTCTGAACTAACGCAAGAATAAACGATAACTGCCCTCTTAGAGTTTTATTTAAGAATGAATTAATTTTAGTTTTATATGGGAGAAAAGCTTTTTCAATAAATGGGAAGATATGCAATATAGTTACTTTTTTCCATTTGGCTTAAAATAAGTGATAACATATGATTTCATAAAACAGCTGGTTTTAGGTTATGGGTTATGTGGTAGAACATCTGTTAATGTGTAGGTTATGTTACTTTATTTAAATTAATTGTAGTTATTTAATAAAAAGTAGCTAAAATAAATTGTTCTTTGTTGATCTAAGGAGGAATTGACTTTAAAAAATTGTTGTTTCTATTATTTGTTTCTAAAAGACAAGCCTAATATATACATACCTATGTTTATATTATTATTTATGTTCACTTAAAAAAGATCGTAGATTCTCACTCCTGGAATTAAGTGTAAAGCATGGTTAAAAGAAGCAACATTTTATATCACACTCGTGACATACTCTTTATCACAAATCAGTTTAGATGATATAATTTATATCACATTTTCAAATTTGTGAAATTATTATTTTGAGTGTTCCTCAGTAGTGCAGAAACATTAAGGTTGTAAAATTTGATTAAAAAATATCAATTTACAAATTATTAAAAATAATGGAATGAATTAGAACATAGATGCAAAATTAGAACAAAATATTGAGTACATCTATCATGCTACAAACTTGAAAAAGATTCTTTCCCTTTTTTCAACTCACTGAATACTACATCGCAACTATAGCACAAGATGATTCTTACAGAATCCAGACATTTAGTTCAGACTGATGTAACCAATCCCAAACATTTACATTATCAGAAAAAAGCATGTGTTTTGGTGTTTCACATTACTCTTTAATCCATTGCTGATAGCTTTTAGTCAGCTATACAGTTTTTAAAAAATAATTCTGAGTCACGTCACAGTTGCTAGTTTGATGCATAGTTAGTTTATTAGTCATAAGTTTTGTTATATCCTATATCCATTTTTATAAATATATCTGTACTTTAAATATTTAATTAAATTTGTTCTAGTAATGTTTTCTTACTTATGTATTTATTTTGGTTTCCATTGTGATATTGTTTTTTTTTAAAATGGTTTGCAAAAGTGAACAGTTAGGAATTGAAATTCATGTTGGCAATTTCGGTTCACTTAATTTTTGTTACATTAAATGAAATATGTTACTTTCCTGCTGAGTAGAATAAGATATAGAATAGTTTATGAAAGCTCATTTTATCCCCTTTACTATGGTATATGGCTTATTGAGTTTGAATGTTAACAAAAAATTTAATTACAAAAATAACAAAACTCCTATTTTTGTTATGTTTATTACACTTTGATATTACTTGCGACCAGACTTTTTGTTAACTAAAGGTTGTTAAATAGTTAACTTACACTTGAAGTAAACGTTTTCGTCTTACTACTTCTTCAGCCTCCTAGTTTAAAGTACAACATCGGCATTAGTATAGATACAACAGAAGTATCTATACAAATTTCATCCGAAATATTTTATTGTTACATGAAATATACTTAATTTCTTGTATTTCTCAGTTCTAAAATGTTTTAGTTTCTTATGTTTAGTTCAAATTATGATTTTACTTTCTTATAGAAAAAGTTAAATTTCATTGCATTAAGGCCAACAACATGCACGGAAAAAATTAATTTCCATGTTAACCTATACTAAATTTTTACACAGAAATATTTATTGTTATAAGTTAAACATAAAATGTATTTGTAATTTATTAAAATCTGAATAATAAACTTACACTACAAGAATCTCTTGTTGCTTGTCCGGCACATAAGAAATGTTCAACTATTCCACCAGGAGCAGCTGGACCATACTTAGTTTTACATTCTGTGTTCGTCCATATTGGAATACTCACTTCCTGCAAAACTGCAGGCTGATGACCACCTAAATAATATCATTTCATTAAAAAATTAGTAACTACTAAAATGTATTACAGTAGAACCTCTCTAATTTGACACTCTTTAATTTGTCACCTTCTGTAATTTGTCACAGTAATAACAAACATTGTCTGCACTGTCACCTAGTATAGGCATCAGAAAAGAATTCCTTTTGACTGACATTTTTGAAAACTAAAACATAGATTAAATATACCGAAGTTTTTCTTGCTAGTGTTATTGTTATTACAAGGTAATGTAACATGTTATTTACGTCTCTTATGAAAATAGAGTAACATACTGTATTTGTAATTACAAACTGTACTACAGTGTATGGCTATTACTGATTCTATAGGGTTGTGTAATAGTGTTGTTGGGATTTTTGGCCGACATAAATAATTTAAGTACAACATTAATTGCATTACATATCTATTCATGTTTATTCATGATTACATGTTAATTTGTTGAGTTCTGTAATTCGTCTGTTTCTCTAATTTGTCACCCCTCGCTCCCAAATCTGAGGAATTTTAAGTTTCCACAAGTCATAATTAAAAAGCTTGTTTTTTGAAATACCTAGTGAAACATTATGAACTCAAAATCAACAAGATTAACTAAACCTTACAAGAAACGCTACCACATGGTTGTTATAAAATATGTTTGTAAATTTAGGGCATATTTTCACCGAAAAACGTAACTTTACTAGCTGTGTATGATAATGTATTATGGGTTTAATTCACAAAATTTTAGAAAAAGGGTGCAAAACTTTACAACTTTATTAAATGATAAGTAATACTATAAATGATTCACAAACGAAACATCTGAAGGTTTGTATACAAATTCATGAAATACTTATTAAAGAAGTCCCTCTACATAACAATAAAGTTATATGCTGTAATAAATACATATGATATTACACTTGTTTGTTTATCTTGACAGAAAAACCACTACTTACTGATTTATTCAGCAAACGTGTTTCGCTCTAGGTCAGCGCATTTTTCAATGCTGTGAATTACTGACAAGACTGTTGCTCAGGTGTGTTGTGTTGGTGTGAGTCTGTGGTGCATTTTTGTTCTGAGGTGTGTTATTGTTCATAGAGTAGTTGTTAATTATGTGCTCAAATATAATGTTTGATTGGGAGTGTATTTTGTCATTTAGAATGTGTTGTGGATAGTATTTATGGTGTTTATATATCTCATTGTTTCCTACTGTTAAGGTTTTTGCTTTTATTGATGCAATGTAGGATTTTTAAAATGGTGTCTATGTCAGTCTGTGAGTGTAGTGTGTTTTGTATGTGTATGGAGAAATTTGATGTGGGTTTTGTCTTTCTTATCTCTTTTACGTCTTCTTCGTATCTTGTGGTAAATGTTCTCCCTGTTTGTCCTATGTAAAAGCTGGGACAGTTGTTGCATGTAATCTTGTACACGGCTGCACTGTCATGTTTATCCTGGTGTGTTTTTGAAAAGTGTAGGTGTTTTTTAATTGTGTTGGATGTTGAGAATGCTACTTTGTATTTAAGTTTGCGAAACGAGGAAGCTATTTTTTGTGATGTGTTGTCATGATATGTAAGTGTTATATAGGTTTGTGTTTGTGTGTTATTGTTTTTTGTTGAGTTATGTGTACATTGTTTTTTGCATATTATGTTGTCTATCAATGTGTGTTAATTTCCGTTTTTATGGGCTATGTGTTTTATTGTGTTTAGTTAATTTATTTTGTCTTAATTGCTCATGGGTATGTTGATTAATCTGAGTATCATGGAGTGGAAGGCAGAAGGTTTGTGTTAAGTGGGTGATTGGACGTGTTGCCTATAACTCTGTCAGTGGTGGCGGGTTTCCTGTATACAACAAACACACATTCAAAATATAACTAATAAAAAAAGTTACTATAAAAATATCCCTTCTTTATTAAAAATATCAAATTTTCAGTACATATGTATAGGTGTTCAAAATGTGTTATTTTGTGCATATTTCATAAGAATTATTCAATATGTAATAGGTTATTTAAAACATTTAGATTCATTTATTATATGTATTCATTGTAAATTATCAGATATAAAAAAGTATCGAAATCTTGATTAACAATTTTAAGTTACCCTTTGAAAATAAAATTTTACTAAACTGAAACAAAAGTTTCCACTGACTGTAATGAAATACTTTGTACAATGAAAACTAAGTTTTAAAATATATTATTGTTAAATTCCAAATATTTATTTTTTAAAAAAATCATTTTACTTACCTTCTCGTAAACTGCCCCAACCAATAACAGTTGCTGTTTTTCCAGCATAAAGTGTACGTCCTTGAGGCAGACAAATAGATCGGACATGTTTTGTAAATTTCACAGGTGAGTCCAAAGTAAGAATTGCAATATCATTATACTGAAAACATAATGGTTATTGCCATTAGTAATAATAAGACGTTTTCTGGAAAAATAGTACATAGTTAATGCCTCATACTAAATTGAATAAAAGGACATTGATTACCTTATAGTATTTTAAAAATTATATGTTTCTATTATAATCTAGTAACTTATTAGCTAATGATTTTAATTATTAAAATTTGATAAAATAAATAATATAAATTGCATAAAATTTAAAGAATTTAAAATAATATTTTTTTCCAACTTTAATTTTTCTCTCTACTTGAGATACTACTTTACACACACACACACACGCGCGCGCACACACACACACACACACACACACACACACACACACACACACACACACACACACACACACACACACACACACACACACACACACACACATGCACACTCGCATGCACACGTGCAGGCGCAAACACACACACGTGCACACACACACACACATGCGCACACGCACACACAAGAGTTTATGAACTAATAGAAGACTGACAATTTATGGGTGAAATAAGTTGGCAGTTGGCTCTCAGGTAAAAATTGTGTATTCGTCGTATATAATCATCAGGCACTGCCGTCATCCCTCATCGTGGGCATAAATCGTGGCCTGCCCGTCCCAACCTTTGGACAATATTATTAACATGCTTCTATGAAGGGTTTGTTTATTTTTTTCCATTTGTTGCCCATTTATACTATACATTAAGAAGTATAAGTAAGAAAATAACAAGTCACCCCTATGAGCCAGCGAAAGGTGAAGGGTTGATGTTTTTGAAAATGACCCGTAAGCACCTCCACCCTCTACCTGTCTTCTTGGTGAGGCCTGCAGCTTCCAAGTGCCAGTTTATAAAATTTATCCTGTAGATTACTCTAAAATATAATAATTTTCGCTGCATTAAAATTTTATTTAAATCCTGATTTAATTTAATGTGTTACATGTTTTTTGAGTTCAAATCTCCCTACCGTTATTTTGGATTTCTGTGGTTCATTTTGAAAGATTTTGCTATAAATTGTTTTAACAAAACAGTATTGTATTAAAATAAGTAACAGTGCCATTGTGTATAAAGTAACAATAAAGTTATTTTGTATTCACTGCTGACATTATTTTTAAAATGTATTCCCACTACAAGAAAATGGTATAAATCTAATGCAGCTCTACCGCAAGTGAATATGTGTGCCAGTATCACAGCTATAAACTAATTGTCGTTTGCACACAAGGGCTGCCAAAGTATTTAGTTATAAAAGTCATCAGATTTGTGTTGGTTACCTTTTTTGTTTTAATGTACATGTATATAAAAGTCTATACCTTTATAATATTTGTATAGATAAATGATTTTGATTAATTTTATCAACTTACCAAAGTTCTTGCATCAAACCCTCTGTGTCGAACGACTCTTTTGACCTTCTTTTCAATATGTTTTATCTCTGAACTTATCTTTATATTATGGTCTCCTAGACGGACGCTCAGTCTGGCTACATCCCATGAACTCATGCTTAATAACAAAAATAACATGATCAGGTAACACATAAAAAAACTGATACTGTGGTTTAGTTTTATTTTAAATTGTATTAAAACTAGTAAGTTTTATTTAAATTTCAAATTACACTTTTGCTATTACTTGCGACCAGACATTTGTTAACAACTTTTAGTTAACAAATGTCTGGTCGTAAAGTAATAGCAAAAGTGTAATTTGTAATTTACAACCAGCTCGTCATGAACAGCAACAAGATTTCGATATTTATTTAAATCTTTATTTTATTTTAAAAGAGAGAGGAAGTTATAATAATCGTAGAATAATTAGAATATATATAATACAAATGAGTAGCACACTTATTAGGTTCTTATATAAAATAAACTATAATAAAACTCTTATATTATTTTCTTCTCTAAAACTTGAATTTGAGCTACTTACTAATTCTTTCCAAAAAAATTAACCTTAAATACAAAGAAAAGTACATACAATATTTTCATTTTTTGACAGGAAAAATATAACAATGCTTTTAATATTAGAAGAACCAATATCTTAAACATGCAAATTTATAGTTTTAAAGAGTTTTAAATTTCCTAATAAAAAATTAATTTTATGTTTTTCATATACATGTGAACAATGTAGGTATCTGTTAAATGAGAAATAATTTAATAATTTGTCCTCATTTCAATCTTTAGCTAGTAGTATATACTAAAGAAGTATGTTGAACAAGCTCAAGTGAAATTACCTAGACTGAGGACCAATGAATGAAATTCGTCTGTTATCTGGCAATCAACAAAGAGCAGTCCATGACTGGAAACCTGGCTATCGAGAGTTAAAGCACTTTCGCTTCCCCACAACTCTACCCAAACTTCTTGACACTCATAGGGTAGATCTTTGTAGCTACAGACGGTAAGATACCTCAAGCATCTTGGAGATATGCATCAAATATTGATTGATTTTGATCCTATTAATTCAAAACTCCTTTAGATAGAAATAAACCAAATTTACTGGGAGACCCGTGGCTCCTACCTCATTAGGAAAGCAGTGACAGGAGAACCCTTTCTGACGAATAGAGGAACACAAGGTCTCATGCTTGTTGGCCTTGTACAGATGTTTCTTCGGGATATTAGGCTCTCACGGGACCATCAGTTCCACGTGTCAATGAGAATGCCAGAAGATCAGGATACAAAGATGTAATTCCCACCTCAGAGAGAAATGTCTGTTGCCAAGATCCATTCATATAATCCAATCCATAGCCTTTCCTAATACAGATCCAAGAACTCTGAATGCTGGTTTCTCCTTCCCTTTTCACCTACCCAACAAAATGACAGGGACCATGGGTTCAAACCCCTTTCTTACTGGCAGGAACAATCAATAACCGTATGTGGGATCTGTTTCCTCTGCTGTTGGACAAATTTGCCCAAGAATTCGAAAGGAAGCCTCCTTCCTAACTGAAAGAATTCTTGAACCCCCGTCCACAAGTTATTCGTGGTGGGCCCAAAAACTCCTTCTCTCATTGCCAAGACCAAATATCTAGACTTTAATGGGTTAGAAATACTTTGTCTAGTTGCAAAACTCAAGCCCCTTTCCCAGAAGCCAAGACATGGTCTTCTGTGTACGCGACACCAAAGTAAGATCATCAGCAAATGCCTTCAGGGCTGGAAGTCTCAATCAAAGTAAAGAACCTATTTTAACATGACAACTGTTTTGCAAGTAAGGAAGCAAAACATATGCCAAGAAGATGCATGTTCTTGGCTGTCAACACAATATCTGTGATCTAGCTTATGTATCAAGTTATCATCTATACAGTTAAGCATAAAACTTTAAAAAAAACTTCTATAAAAACAATCCATAAAAAATAACTTTTAAATACATTTTTGGAAGTCAAAGAATCAACTGAATGAGAAGAAGACAGGAAGATCAGAAGACATTACAGAATCTCAAACAATACAACTTCAGAGCAATTATAATTTTGTAGCTACTGTAACAAAATTAAAATCATCAGGTTAAAAAAACTCAGGTTTATTAAAACTCAGGTTAACGTTTTGAAGAAATTTCTTAAGAATACCATCTTTGAACCCAATGATGCTCACTTGGAAGCTGTAGATTTTCGTAACTCTCTCCTCTAAGGTCAAGAAAGTTCTGTTACTCCGGAAGATATTTAGTTGCGATTAAAAGTAGATGACCACGACTACTTCATTCTGTCTGAAAAACTCAATTCTATAAGTACAAAATGCTCCTTTAAAAACATTTACTGCATATTTTATCCATCAAGTCACTGTTTGTATTTTTTATTTCAAAATATTTTAAACAATTCTTCCTCCTATACAGGATGTTTAATTATAGCCTATTAATATTGTTCCTAATCGTTCTTCTTCTTATTATTATTAAGTTTATTTAATTGAATCTGATCTTTGATTATTCCAGACAACTTTGAACGTCAATTAGTCTAGAATAAAGAGCCTATATTATATTGCTTTATATGGTTGATAAAACTTAGTATCTTACTGTGCAACACAATGTGCAGCTGTTAGAATGTGGGTTGAGTCTATAAGAGAACCGCCACAAAACTGTCGTCCTCCATTGAAGAGTGCAGCCTACAACAAAAATTACTGTAGTTAAATAATGAAATATTTCAAGTATTAGTTTAAATATATTCAACACAAGCTATTATATTTTGTGCAGTAAGGAATGAGCTTATGATTTCCTGTATCATCTAATTATTTGCTTATGATTGGATTGAGATTGGCAAAGAAAATAAAAATAGTTTACTAGGACGTAAAGTGGTAATGAATTCCCGTAGTAAAAATAAGCAGCACCAATTATATAATATGTGATCAGTGTATGGCAAGGGTTCCCAAACTGGGGGGTACGCCCCCATTGAGAGGGGGTGAAGGCAAGTGAAGGAAGGCGCGAGATCAGTTGGAAAATATTAAGATAAATATAATATTATAGAGACAAACTTGATGTTGCTAATGACTTGAGTTATGTCCTTACTAAAATATAACCTCAAATTGACATGCTAGTGTAAAAAAGGCAAGCTCAAGCATCTCACTAACAGATTTGTCTCTTATCAGTTAAAATTCACTTTGCAAATTGAAACTTGAAATGTTATATCATGTTTCTTATGATAGTATGAATAAATAGATAAATCGAATTCAATATATATATATATATATATATATATATATATATATATATATATATATATATATATATATATATATATAATATTTGATTCTTTTTCATTTGCCCATACCATTTATTTATATTATAAAATGTAAGGGTGTGGCGGGTTGGGGGGGATCTCATTTAAAGAGGAGGAGGCATGGTAACAAAACGTTTGGGAACCCCTGGTGTATGGGAATCAATAACAAACATAGTTTAAACGTTTTTTTTTTACTTAATATAATTAAAAGGTCTCACATTATTACTTGGTCATCAAAATTGACAAGAGGGTTTAGGCATTATAATATCTGTACATTGGTTACTACTTCACTATTAATATTGTATTTTGGCCCTTCATTTATTAATTTAACTTAATTTGTTTATGTAATTAACGTGGCATTAATTGTTAACAATATTAAATTGTTAGCTTAAAACACCTTATCATATTTCTAGCCATTGTAACTTCTTTACATAAGTCATTGATATAGATTCGTTCAACACAGAAAAAATTAGTTAAAATAGCTAGTAAAAACTGCTATGAATAGAGACAAACACTTTTGTATATTCCTTTTTAAAATTAAAATGTATAAGGAAGTATAAAAAATACATATTTTTGTAACTAATAGCAGTAAAATAGATTTTATGCTAGATTAATTAGTTGTATTTAAATTACTTACTATCCATGGCCATTCCCCTGGATCAGCATTTTGTCCTCCAACAATTCTCTCTTGATCCTGATATCCATTTTTAGCTCCACAACTTGAATCAGAAATAGAATCAGGTATTTCATTACCTTCGGTTGTTGGTTGAGTAGGAATAGGGTATACAGGAGGAGGTTTTGGGGCTGGAGGCTTGGAAGGTTTTAGTGTGGGAGGTTTATTAGTAGGTGGTCTTGTTGGAGGTTGTATGGTTGGAGGCCAAGGCTGTGGTGGGGGACTTGGTGGATGAGTAGGAATGGGTGGGGGCCAATTTGGAGGTGGGCGCGATGCTGGAGGTTTTGCTGGTTTTTTTGTAGTTTTTATTGGTTTCTTGGTGGTAGGAGTAGTAGTAGCAGAAGTTGTTTCTTCCAGACCTGGATATCCGGGGCTTGGTGGGTGAGTGGGAAGAGGAGGAATGGTATGGTAAGGAGGATGTGTGGGTAATGGAGGTGGCCAGTTGGGAGGTATAACGTTTGGAGTGGATGGTTCTGGAGACTCTGAAGCCTCTTCTATCTCTGGTGGTAAAGTTGGTTTTGGAGGCCTAATTGGTCGTTGAGTTACTGGATTTGCACAACACACACCATATAGCTACACAAAACAGAATTATTACAAACTTGTTGTTAAAATAACTTGTTTATATACTATGTTATTTATTTATTTCAAAAGTAATTCAATATAATTAATTTTTATATTTGTTGATCTTATCTTCATGTGAGCTACTAGTTTTCACTAAAAACACCTGTAAATATTTTACAACTTGCCTATAGTCACACTTACTTATATTTGTTGAGGACGGCCGTTTCGGGAGATGTGTCTCATTATCAACTCGGATCGTAACTGACCCCAACACTTTTGGAGGTTAGGGTGGGGGTGGGATATTACGGTGGAACAGTGGATGTATTTTGGTGAGTATTAGGAATTATGATGTCAAAAAGTGTGTGTGAGTTATACTGCTATTGGTTGTTGTGTATGTGTATAGGGTGTACTTTGAAATGTTTGTATATTTCATATTATTCGTACATATTCGTTGTAAAATATTTTTAAATTTTATATTGCACCAACTGTGAAAATATTCCCTTAAGTACTTGTAGTTAGAAGTTTTTGGATAAAGTTATTAAAAAGATAATAATTATTTAAAAGGTTATGTGAGAGTATCATATGATGTAAAAACAATTATGGACAAAGGTAAAATTTTTAAAAAATTACTCTAAATCTCACTACACATTAATTTATTCAAACAAACGCACTAGTTTATTAAAACAAACAGACTAGTTTTGACAGCAATGTTGCCTTCATCATCAGTAATAACCAAACATTGGTGAAGGCGACGCGGTTTTAGTCTGTTTTAAACAAACTCGTCTCTTTTAATAAACCAGTGTGTTTGTTTTAATAAACTAGGGTGTTTGTTTTAATAAACTAGTGTGCAGTGAGAAACTCTATTAATTTTTACTGTTGTGAATTGTTCTCACTAGCTAAGCTCTAGTTAACTTGATACAATTTTTGGAGCAAGAGGAACTATTTAATAATAAGGTTTTTCTAGTTTTCAATAAGGCCTCTAGAATTGTTAGAGTTCTTCATATTTTTTTTTGCTTAAGAAGCGTAAAATTAGGAGCTGATTTCCAAACCAATAAATCTTATTTATTCTTTTTTCATATTCGTATTTTAATAATTTACTTTAACGTTGAATATTAACTTTACACAAAAGAAACCTACTTATGTTCACAGTTCGTTCAACAGAAAGTTTCTTACTAAATACCATAGACTATGTTTTTTTGGGCAACTCCAGTCTTTTCACCTAATATCTAGAGCCAGTAAAAGAGGTTAATTTTACCAATAGAGATATAAGTTTTGTCGTTACTTAAGGTATAAGATTACATAGGTTTAAAACAGATTCACATCAAATAACGAGTTGAGAAGTTGTCCCAGTAGCAGATCAAAATTTGTTTACTGGCAAAGTGTCTTGCAATTAAAATGGGTTCAAAATCAGACATGATTACTTTGAATACATTAAATCAAGACTTCCCTTGACTATATTTATTGTAAAGTCTCTAAAAAGCAAGAAAGAGATTTTTGTATTTTGAAAAATTTATTACTCTTTTACTTTATTAATTAAAGAACCCATAACAATAATCCAGACAACATAATAGACGAAGAAAAGATTTTACTTTCAATTCCATTTATAAGATAATGTCTGATTAACAGCTATCAACATCCACTAGCTCAAACGAAAAAGTAAAGCAATAGTGAGGTGTTACTAAAAACAACAAATTTGTTTCAAGAACTCAAATGTTATTTAAACTGCAATTAAGTAATAATAACTATATGCTAGATGACACTTCAGTAACACAAATTCATAAACTTATATTTTATTTCTAATTTAGAGACACATTCTTCTTATAATTAATTTTAACTACATAATTATAAAATGTTCAAATGATTGGTTATAATGTGTAATTTTATTTCGAATCTAAAATTTTAATATTTTTTTAAAATTTAAAATTGAGTATCACATTTAGGCTACAGTTCCGTGTTAAGTAATGTACAGAAAATTAAGCATTGCGTAAAAAATCAAAACAAAAAATAAATACAGAACAAACAATTTTTATTCTTCCATTAAGTAATTTTAATTTTTAAGCAATAGAATATATATATATATATATATATATATATATATATATATATATATATATATATAAATATCGCAGTATGTTTTCTTGTGTATTAATAAAGAACAAAAGTCTAAATACAAATACAAGAATTATAATTGAATTTACAATTCAAAGCTTTTCGTTGGCTAACAGTACCAACATCATCAGGAATATTAAACAATTCAACAATGTTTAATATTCCTGATGATGTTGGTACTGTTAGCCAACGAAAAGCTTTGAATTGTAAATTCAATTATAATTCTTGTATTTGTATTTAGACTTTTGTTCTTTATATATATATATATATATATATATATATATATATATATATATATATATATATATATATATATAATGGGAAACTGGGTATAAAATGGTATATAAGTTGTTATTATAATCATTATGAATTCACTGATTAAATTGTATAAGTAATTATTATGTAACAGTGAAAACTTTTGAACTTGCTGACGCGTTTCGAAACAATTGTTTCATTGACGAAGTCGACCCCGTTACTCAGTAATCAACCTCTAACAACGAAGCTCAAAAGTTTTCACTGAGAAACTTTGATTAATAATGATTATTTATAATTTAATCAGTGAATTCAAGTTGATTACAACAAACAACTTTAATAGCGATCAGCGGTGCACACAAAATTTCGTTCGGAGGGGGGTTTAAAGACATCAACAACGGCAGGGGGAACATAACTCAGTTGTAAAATTATCCCGAATCAATCAATAACTGTGTGTTTTTACGGGATAATCCTGAAGTTTTTATTATTGATGCATTTAAATATTATCAGCATTTTAATTTCCTAGTTAACTATTGTTTCTGTTTCTTCAGGCACAAATAAAACTAAAAGATGTATTATTAACATTTATTTATTAGTTAATCTTGATAGTTAAATTTATTTTCGGCGAATGTGTACTATACCTTTTCATTGATGACGTTGCGTAATTTTTTTTCTTTAAGGAATGGAGAAGGAGGGCCTAAAGACCCTTGGTCCCCCCTTCGGTACGCCTCTGATAGCGACCAACGGTCACGGTAATCAACCTGTACCGAAGCACAGCGAGTCGGTGTCGTCAATAAAACGATTGTTTCGAAACGCGTCAGCAAGTAAGTTCAAAAATATTCATTCTCAGTTACGTAATAATTACTTTTAATATACTGTATATATATATATATATATATATATATATATATATATATATATATATATATATATGTATATGTATAAAACATTATAGTTATATTAACAAATATATATATATATATATATATATATATATATTTATATCTTGTTTGTAACTTTATGAAAAGTAGCTACACTCGTTTAATAAAAATATAAAAATTATTTCTTAAAAATAACAAGTGTTTTTAGCTTCTCCATCGAAAGAATATTCTTAGTCAATTCACTAGTTTAGTACCTGTTTACCACTAGCAGTAAAATAGCTGCAAGTGTCATACATCCCAATGACCCAGGTTTCCCAGGTTCCAAGGTCTGGCAGTTTGAAGTATGGGTAACATTGTCTGAAGCTAGTGCAACGCCCAAAATGTCCCTTGTCGGTAAAGCAAGGTCCCACTGGTATTATACCTCCTGGCCACACAAATTGCCTTTTATGCCGTACATGCGATTTGAGATTACTCGGAGCTGTAAAATAAGTTGTTTAGGTTAGATCTGTGAATATTTCAAATATATATATATATATATATATATATATATATATATATATATTTAAAAGAAAATGAATTCAAAATTCATTTAGTATTTTCTAAACAAATCTATTGCTTAATCACTTTACAGTTTATGATTATCCGAGCTTTAAATTTTGTAAATTTGTAAAAAAATTTGAGACAGAAGGTTTTCGATCGCTATATGGCGATCCTCATCAGTGTCTTCTCTGATGAAGACACAATAAAAAGAAGACACTGATGAAGATCACCACAAAGCGATCGAAAACGTTCTGTCTCAGTAAGTGTTTACAAAATTTAAAATTCGGATAGTCATAAACTAATGTTAAAGTGATTAATTGAGATTCACCGAACGTAATGGACTTTCACCGAACGTAAATTCAAAAATCTCTTGCTATTTGTAAATCTATGAAAATTATCTTTGTAGTTTAAAATAAGGTTTTTAAAATTTTAAAATGGTAGTAGAGTGCTATCATTGCCACACTCGTATATCTCACATAAGAATGCTAAATGGACAAAACGTTTTGCACACTTTTTATGACCATTTAGTCTTTCATCGAAACTAATCAAGTCTTTTACCATTATTAATCAATGCAAACTGTGACGTCAACAATAGTGTCCTTGAAAATCTCTTACATCATGCCTCTTATGATTCTTTAGTATAATATATCAAATCCATAGCCTAGTTTTGGGAGTGAAAGCTTCTTGATCCCTAAACGAAGAAGATTATCCCGTGAGTGCATCAGGGTTCTTGTAAAGTTTGATATGTCGATCTTTGCTGAGGCTGGTCCTTCGTTACCAAGAAGAATAATGTCGGTTGATATTCATTGTATTGAGATTTATATTGATCCTCATTAATAGCTGCTGGGGAGAATCCTCGTTCTTCGCCGAGATCCTTAACTTTGGACTTACACAGTTTACCAGGGCATGGACCTGTGGTAGTGCAAATATGTCCATGTAGATTACTGTGATTTTCTCTTTCAGGTTGAGCCCCAAAATGTCACTCTTCCTCTGCAGTACGATGGTCCCTAAAAGTATTGTACAATGGTATAAAATCGCTGCTATTCCTGAAGATTTTTATCTTTCTTATAAGGAGCGAGTCTTGCTGAAGATGTATATCCTTCTTATAAGTAATGAGTCGGTTAAAATGCATAAGTTTTGGTTTACCTTTTGGTTGTCTTTTTACTTTGTAAATGACATCGTTGATTCGCCTTAGAACTCCATACGGACTTCCCCATGCTATTTGCAGTTTAGGAAAGAATCCACAGGTTTATCAGGATTATATAACGTAACGAGATCTCCTGATCTGTAACCCTATTCCTCCGCCGAGGAATTTCGTAGCCTCAATCGACCTGTTACCGATTGATGTTGGAACGATCCTTGTCATGGATTTCATACAGTCGCTTCCGAAGATTGCAAAGTAGTTTCGTTGATTGAGACGCGTAGGATTTCATATTCTCGACAGATTAGCCACTTCCTTCCCTGTTTGACAACAAACCTTCCTCTTTTTGTTTTTAAGTGTTTTGAATCAGGGCCACTCTCATGGTCTCGGAATTTTTCCTATTGTTATCGATCACAGTTGTCCTTTTCACGAAAGGCTCTTCAAGTTTTTCAGTTCCCTTCCTTTCAGCAATGCCAATGAATTACCTGTCCTACTATTTTCTTTATGTTGGACGTTTTAATTTCTGCCTGCGCTAAGCTATTTCTTAAACTCAGATAGCAAACTTTAAAAACATATTAATAAATATTTCGTAAACTGTACAGTTTTAAAATCTGAAATAAAAGACGCAAGTAAAGATTAAATTTCGTAATGAAGTCATGGTTAAAAAATTTTAATTTTTTTATTAAGTGGAAACAAATATATGATTAAATTTAGTTTAATTATGTATATTTAGGTTTATTGTTATAATAATAATAATAATGTTATAACTACGTTTGATTATGTATATTTTATTAAAAATTGTGTATAATATTGAGGTTATGTTATCGTACATTTTACATAACTAATAGCTTTACGACAATATATATTTGTTTAGAGTGTCGTGAGATGCTACTAAACCTCTTTAAAGCTAAAACCTAGCTAATCGTTAAAGTGATTGCGTAATAAAATTTGCTATCTCACCGCTATCATTTACAAAATTTCTTTAAAAACAATAGTTCAAAATTTGCGTGTTTCTACAAATGTGTGAAATCAATTTTCAAAAGAGTTCATTACAATTAATCAATGTCATACGATTTTTTTAAAAAATCAAAATTTTATTAAAACAAAAATTAATATATTTTTTAGATAGATAACCTAGTTTTATGCAGGAGCATGGACTCGCGGATATGTGTGGACTTTACTAAGAGCCCCATTCACCAGTCAACAGTTTAAACTAGGATCAACTGTTTCCTGGTGAATTAGTCTCTTGACAATGTTTGTATAAAATAAAATAATAATGAACATAAAATATTTACAATGTTAAATATAAGAATTGTAATACATATTTTACTAGTAAAGAGTCTAATAACATGTAATTTTGTTATTATTGTAAAATGAAATTTTATATTAGCCTAGTTAAAATATTTGTTAGAAATCTCATTTTTAAACACTTTTAAAAAAAATAAACAAAAAGGGTTTAGAATCAATTCCTACTTAGACAAATTTTATTTTAGTTTTATCTATTAAATAATTACAATTACTATAAATAAAGTAACTGAAACTATGTGTTAAAACAGCTGTTCTACCACATAACCTATAACATAAAATCAGCTGTTCTATGAAATCATATGTTATCAGTTATATTAAGTCAAATGAGACAAAATAACTATATTGCATACGTTGCCCTTTTGTAAAAAGCTTTTCTCCCATATAAAATTAAAACTAATTCATTATTAATTTTAATTATTGAGTTAATAATTGCAAAAAAAACTGTATTATCATCAACTGTCATCCACTACAATATTAAAAAGAATGCGTTTGAACTTGAGTGGATGAATAAAAAATACTTTTTAACGATTGAATATTTGTACAAGATAGACTCAACACACACACACACACACACACACACACACACACACACACACACACACACACACACACACACACACACACACACACACACACACACACACACACACACACACCACACATACACACACCACACACACACACACACACACACACACACACACACACACACACACACACACACACACACACACACACACACACACACACAATATATATATATATATATATATATATATATATATATATATATATATATATATATATAAGGAGTGTGAACTTGTAGAAGGAACTGTAAAATCGACCATGTTACATTTTACGAATTTAAGTTACACAAAACTAAGGCTAATTTCAGTCCAGTAGGTTTATTGATGGATATTTCGTTTTGTTGATTACAAAGCTCGCGCCGTCTCTAACATAACTACTAACTTGCCGTGACGAAAGTTACCGCCCGAAGGTTTACATACCGTTAGGTTGTAAAGGATCCTATCTGAGCCGTATCCAAGTCCATGTTGCACTTGATATCTAGCCATCGGTCACACGTCGTCAGTGTTGGCTAGGGACGGTTTCCAGTGCAACATATGGTGTTTTGTAGCAGTAGAAGAAGACAATTAAAAATTAAAAATTTATTCCCACGCTAGGGCAATTGCTCTAGTTCCCGCACTTTCAAGAGTAGCCCGGGCTTCCATCGCAATATCTCTGTCTTCCTTAAGGACTCCAAACGTCTGGTTGCAATAGGTAATCACTTCTCCTGATTACGTCCTTGAAACTAACCATTTTCAACACGTTATTTATTCTTACATTCCTATCAGGCAATAAATGTTTTTATTTTTTATCGCCTTAAATTAAATCAAGATAGATCTTCTAAAAACACTGTCACGTCCAGAAAGGTGACAAAGCAACTGCTGACTTTTAGTGAGATTTTTTTTATCAGTTTAAACAAGTTTCAATGTAAATGTTAAATTTAAAGGATTTTTGTAAAATATCTAATGGGTAAAACAACAAAAGTAGTCTATATAGAGATGCCCGAAAAATTCTAACTCGGATTTGTTTAAAATAAATAAGTATAATTGTCGTCGTAAATATAAGGACAACTAATCGATGTTCCAGAAAACCATCACGGTGCGGTCTGAACAATGTATAGAAAGTAGCAATTAAGTTTTCCTATATTACAGATATTGACTCTCTCTCTCTCTCTTACACACACTCTTTCCCTCACTCTCTTTCTCACACACTAAAACATATGACTTGAGTGTGTGTTTTACGTTTTTAAATAATTCTCGTTTTTTCTATTCCTTCTATTGGCTCACACTCTCCCTATACATATCTTGTCCAAATTTTTAATAGTTAATTTAACACTTTTATTCATCCTTTCGAATTCAAATAGATTTTTTGAAACTTATAGTGTTTGACAATTGATGTTGATAGAGTTTTTTTTCTAATAATAATTCATTAATATTTTTGACATGGTATGAGAAGTATGATGAAAATATAATGAATACTATTATTTTAATTATAGTAGTTTTCTCAAAGAAACTATATAACTGTGTTTATGTAGGAGAAAAACGTTTCTCAAAATGGGTAAGATATTCAGTATTGTTATTTTGTACCATTTAGCTTAAAATAAGTGATAACATATGGTTTCATAAAACAGCTGATTTTATTTTATCGGTTATGTGGTAGAACAGCTGTTTTAATGTGTAGGCTATGTTACTTTATTTATATTAATTGTAATTGTATGATAAAATGTAACTATAATAAAAATATTATTTGTTCATCTAAGTAGGATTTGACCTTAAACAATTTTTGTAAATGAAAAAGTTGCTTGATGTAATCATCTTGAATTCCCTGATTAACTTTAGAAAAATACGAGTTATACAAACATTATGCAACAGATAAAGAAAACATATTAAACGACCACACACATTTTGAGCCCAACTCCCTTTTCCATTACATAACGCACAACCAAAAAAACCCACCCCTTCCACAGTCATAAATCCATTCCTACTACCTTTGTACCTAACGCGTAAACCGCCAGTAGAGGCTTTGCTCCGTAAAAGGATCGATTGTTTCGAAACGCGTCAGCAAGTAAGCCCTATGTGTTCCCTCAGTAAAGAAATTTTTAATTATAGTTTTGTAAATGGTTCTGAAGGTATAAGTACAGTCACCTCACGAAAACCTGCTCAACATTAATGTAAAACTAATTAATTAAACATAAAATGAATAGAAACTTTGGACTAATAAACTAAAATGCCAATTTAAATGTTAATTTAAATTTAAATGCTTTATATTCCTGGCTTATTTAATAAATAAATCAATCAACTCACTGTCATTTTAAACAAAATACCTCCTGACATTAAATTACCATATGTAGTGTGGGTCGGGAGATTAAATTTTAGAATTATGAGCTTAATGTTTAGGAAACGTTTTGGCGACTTTGATCAAATATTTGTATACTTTTTTGTTTTACGTAGTCCTTTTTCTTCACTTAAGTCCTGTACGGGTTGTAAGTGCAAAACAATCTATTCATGAAACTATTGTATTTTTATTAAAATAAGTATTGTAATTAGAGTGAATATACGGGTAATATTTACGCATTATTTAAGCGTACCGCCTTATGATTTAGTTCTTGGAAAATTAAAATTTATTAAAAATTGTGATTTTTATTTTGTGGTATAAAATAAAATTAATAGTAATTTAAACCTAGGAATTATCTACATAGACTGGTTTTAACAAAGCCATTTTTTAAATTAAAAATGTTCATGATTTTAGCGTTTGTACTTTAGAGAAAACCATTATTAATTGATCATAGTTTAACGGATTTGGAAAGTCGACTTTTTGTTGTTACATATCTATTTATAATTGCTTAGAGCCCAAATGGAAAAATATTGTGGTTACTTATTTATTTGTCGCTACAACCATATAGCATTTCTCTCCTTAAATCTTCTTTTATTACATAACTAAGATCTTTACGTTCACGACGGAAATGATCTAGGTCTAGGATCTACACGTTAGTGTATTGATCTAGATCAGAGGTTGCCAAAGCTCTAGCAACAGCGTTACACCTGAAGGTATTTGTAGAATTTGACGTACCACCATCCCCTGGAGGGTCTGAGGGGTGTAGATTGGAAGAACGCCCCTGATCCTATTTTATTTCTAGAAACATATTTTATGTCGGAAACACGTCCATAATTTATTTTATTTTTTAATAAATAAGTAATAAAAATATTTAATTATTAATTCACTTTTCCATTAATTTTGAATAACGATTAGACAATAAGAGAAAATTTAAACAATTATGCACATTACAGTTGTATTTAATAATCATATCTATACAAAAAAAATGTTACGTCATTGGTACAAAAACCTGCCAAAACACCTACAAATCAACAAAAATCAATGAAGGTCAATGTGTATTTTGATTATTGAGAAGCTTGTAGCTGTTCACCTGTCAGTAAAGAGTCAATTTCAGGAGTAATTTAACTTAATTTTATCCTGAAGTCCTCTTCAACACTTGTTAGTTTATTTCTATATTATTTTTTATATACAACAGTTTAAAAAACCACTCTCACACAAGTAGCTAGCGACAAATGGCATATCAAAACCAGCATAGCTTTTTCATTGAAAGAAGATAATTCATTGAATACTTGGATTTACAACCGATCCAGAGGTATATTATTGATTTCTCTTCAGAAACATCTATCATGCTGTCTTCTGTTAAATCGATAGATTTTTTTCTCCAGTTCTAACAGTTGAACAATTTGGTGAGCTTCCTGATGAGGCCACGTGACGCATACTACCTGAAGTCTTGCCGCGTACCCTGGTCTAGATCATTTGGTCACCTAATATTCAACGTGTAATGGTCAATCACAAAATTATTTCGGCACAACAGCTAAATTACATTTAAAACTATAGGAAATAAAAAATACTGTCCTTTAAAAAATAATGACGCTCTTTCCCCTAGTTTATCAAAGCTTCTTCCTAACAAATTCACTTCTACAGCGATGCCATTTTTGGGAAAGCAGAAAGCTATTCTAATTATATTGCTAGAAATACTAATGAATAGCCCAAAACCATTAATACATGATTATCTTAATTATTTTTAAATAAAATCATTAAATGTAGCAGACCTACCAGGAGACCGAGCATCGCTCTGATGAGGCGGAGCGTATATGGTAAGTTAATTGAGTAAAATACAACAATGAATTTATTACATACACATAATAAACACATTTTATATTCACAAAATAAACACATTTGATTACACAATAGGCTATATCATACCGTACATGTCAACTTCCATATCATTCGGGTTTTGTGTTGGCATTGGAGGAGCATTAGAACGGCTGTTCAGAACTTCTTTCCATACTTCGTTGCGGGAGTGTGTGTGGGACTGGTGGCGACAAAAACAGAGTTCCATAAGGAAGGAGCCACTGGGGCGGAATCCCGAATTTTTCAAAGGTTGTGACTGTTGCAAATCGATTTCTTGGGACTGAAAACCCTCCAAATAAAAAATCCTTGGACGAAAAAATGTTTGTCTGGAAATAAAAAATCTAGGAGCCACTGGGGCGGAATCCCGAATTTTTCAAAGGTTGTGACTGTTGCAAATCGATTTCTTGGGACTGAAAACCCTCCAAATAAAAAATCCTTGGACGAAAAAATGTTTGTCTGGAAATAAAAAATCTAGGAGCCACTGGGGCGGAATCCCGAATTTTTCAAAGGTTGTGACTGTTGCAAATCGATTTCTTGGGACTGAAAACCCTCCAAATAAAAAATCCTTGGACGAAAAAATGTTTGTCTGGAAATAAAAAATCTAGGAGCCACTGGGGCGGAATCCCGAATTTTTCAAAGGTTGTGACTGTTGCAAATCGATTTCTTGGGACTGAAAACCCTCCAAATAAAAAATCCTTGGACGAAAAAATGTTTGTCTGGAAATAAAAAATCTAGGAGCCACTGGGGCGGAATCCCGAATTTTTCAAAGGTTGTGACTGTTGCAAATCGATTTCCCGGGACTGAAAACCCTCCAAATAAAAAATCCTTGGACGAAAAAATGTTTGCCTGGAAATAAAAAATCTAGAAGCCACTGGGGCGGAATCCTGAATTTTCCCTAGGTTTTCCCGTAACCGAAACTCTCCACAAAAGTAAAAAATCAAAAATTCTTTGATGGAAAAAAGTTTGTCCAGGCTTAGTTTCATGAGGATAACATGAAAACTCTAGGAGCCACTGGGGCGCCATCCAGAATTTTCCCAAGGTTGAGATCGGTAGCAATTGATTTCCCGTGGCCGAAAACTCAAAGAAAAATCAAAATATCAAAAATCCTTGAAGGGGAAAAATGTCTGTCCGGGTCCGTGCCTATTTTATAATAGCATGTTTAATTGCCTTATGTTATTCAATATATTTTAGCCTATAAACGACTTTAGTATCTTATCATTATATTTGTAATTACCTCGGAAACATCGATACTAGCAGAAACTAGAATATTATAGCAAAAATAAAATGATTTTACTTGAGAAATGCATTAACCCCGATAATATATTGTGAGAGGCAATTCCCGATATTTCCTACTTCTTTTGCTTCAACCGAATTTGTCTTTAATTTAAAAGTTTACTAACAAGCTACCAACAGAAGTTGGGTTATTCGAGTTACTTAAGTGTTTCCATAATTTCTGATGTCTGTAGAGTGTGAATTTTGTTTCCATGTTTATTACAAACTTTCTCCATCAGATGTTTTGGTTATATGCCTGAAAATTCAATATGTTTCTTTAATTTTAAGCATTTTGTTCTCATTTATCATTTGTTTAAAAACTGAACTTTACAAATTAATTCTATTTTATCAGTTAAAAGCTTCGTCGAAATACTAAGTTAAAGCAGTGCTTTAATGGCCAACTCTGTTACCTTTTAAGTGTAGGGTACAGAAAAAAGATTCATACTAATCAAGTAGAACAGAAAAAGACCAATACAAGTCAAGTACTACAGGAAAACCCCATAAAAATTATGTAGAACAGAATAAAGACCTATAGAATAAAGACAAATTGAGTAGACCAGAAAAAACCCATAAAAGTTATGTAGAACAGAAAAAAACACAAATTATGTAGAACAAAATAAAGATCCATACAAATCAAGTACAACAGAAAAAGGCCAATACAAGTTAGGTACAACAGGAAAAACCCATACAAATTATGTAG
>JBAIZL010000006.1:33501556-33506556 GCA_036971475.1 Prosapia bicincta | reverse complement strand
TATGAAAATTAATACAAGTTTTTTAGTCTTTTTTATTTATTTTATATTATAAGAATCATCATTAATTACAGCTTTTTCACTGTATTGTCGTTTTTGACAGACATGTGTTGTATGCAGTAATACCTCGACTTGCGTTAAAGCGTCTTACGCGATTCCCAAGTTACGGGTTTTAAGTCATGCAGAAACTGACCTGTTCTGGAAGAAAATGCTTATGAGAACTTTTATAGCTCATGAAGAGATAATATTTCAGGTTGTAAGGCCGCCAAAGACTGATTGACAGTGATGGTTGGTGCAAATACAGCTGTTGACAGTAAGTTGCAATCTGTCATAGTTTATCGCTCAGAAATTTAAAGGACATTAAAAAATATTTCTAAAGCTAGCTTGCCCGTAATTTGGGAGTCGAATCGGAAGGCCTTGGTGACAGCATTTTTTAGGACTGGTTTGGTCATCATTTCATACCTCAAAACGAATGTTATTGACGGTCTAAACCAATTTTAAAATAATTCCTATTAATTGACAATGCACCTGACCACCCTCCTACTACTTTAACTAATTTCGACACACGCGGTATTTTTACCATCAAACACAAATAATTTGCTTCAACCGATTGATCAGGGAGTCATCAAAACATTTAAAGCTTATTACACAAGAAGATCATTTGCGCATCTGCGTGAAGCTATGAGACAGAACAACGAGCTCTCTGTTGAAGATTTTTTGAAACAATTCAATGTTTTTATATGCTTTCAGAATCATTTGACAATCTTGGAATGAAATTTCACAAACAACTTTGAATCGCATTTGGAAAAAGGTATGTCTATTTTTTCGTCACCGAAACTCAGGCGGAATCAGTGCCAAAGTCTGATGGAATAGCTGACGTGATTGAAGAAGTTGTCGGTTTTTTCTAGACAAATAAATTTAGAAATGGATAATGCTGACGTTCAAGAACTGCTGGATTTACACAGCTAGGAACTGACAATTAATTGATGAGCTCATAGAAATGTATGAGCAAGACATTATAAACGCAGATTCTTTAGATCCAGTTAACGTAGAAGATGAAATGATGGTTAGAAACTTGACAAAAGGCCTTAGTTTAGTTTAGCAAGTTTTGGAAAATAGACTCCAACGATGAGCGTAATTCTGCCACAAAAGAAAAACAAATTAACGAGTTACGAGGAAATTCTGCGTGAGATGAAAAAATCTTCAATTCTTCAAACGAATTTACTAGAGTCTATGAAGTCATCTATGTCAAAATAACTTCTTTTTACTTACTTCTTTGCAATATGTATGAATATAATATAATTTTTGGTTGTATTATGTATTTACAATTTTAATACATACACATTTTTCTTTTAAATTGTTAGTTTATTTAATCTTTGGTCCCAATTAAACATGATTTCTATGTGATTGTATGTAAAATTATACCCCGACTTAAGCGAATTCGACTTATACAGTTATGACTCGGTCCCACCTATCGCGTAAGTACGTACTCTTTCTCACAAAGATCGTCAAGAGTCAAACTAGGTTTCAACTCCACCTTTATCCTCGTTAACTCCACAGCATCAAAACCTTCTTCTTGAACTCTTGAAATATATTTAACATATCTCAAGGACTTAAACCCGTCTCTTCAAGTCTTGTATTAGGTTTAGAATTTTAAATATAATCTTGTTTTGCAACTGGGACGTGGAATATTTATCCGAGGTAATAAAATGATATGACAATATTTTTATGAGAGTATCTCTTTCTCTGGCACTAGTCGATGGTAGGTCAAGTTCATTGAAACCGCTCTGACCACTTAAGGCGTGATTGTCGCGTACTTACAACACAGTGGAAGATTCATTATGTATCTAAAATATGACGGATAAAGAAAACAACATCACTACGAATTCCTACAAAACGTTCTTATGCGAGATTCTTTATAAATAAAAAACTATCTTCTTTATTGTTGCTCTTGTATTTAATTACATTGTTTGTGTTTTCAACAATAGAAATGTCTGTTATTTTCATGGTATATTTGTCACATACTTTGTGTCATTATCGGTAAAAGTTTATTTTGAATATATTTAGATTAAATAGAAACTTATTTTCCTTGAAGTATTCTTATGTTTTAGTTTCACCAGAGATTGAAAACGACTTAAAACTTATTTATTTTTAACGAAAACGTGGAGTAATTTTTATAATTAAGTAAATACAACCTCTTGAACACAAATAAAACGTTTGATTTAAACCTTTAGGTCTATGGACAATTCAATTGCAAAGCAATCATCTTCAGATGAAATTAATATAAAAATAATTAGCATTGAACTAAGTTACATTTAATAGATACATCATTAACTCCCTTACCAAGCCTAGTGTAAGGGTTTCATAAACAGTTTTATTTTTGGTTCATGTCATTTATTAATAGTAACCTATTTTGATTTGCTATCTTAAACTTCAAGAAGTCATCAAATATTATCCTACAACGAACAGATATTTTTGTATTTATTTCATATTTTCTTTTTGCATTAATTTATTTGTTTATTTTTATTTAGTAATGGAACATTTTTTTATTTACAACTTCGTTAATTGAGTTACATGAGGTATGGTTGTAAATGTTTACGTTTTGTTCAATTTATTACTCAATCTTTGAGACTACGTTATGTTTTAATTAACTTGTATTTAACATGTTATGCATTTTAACTTGTGCAATTAACCTCAATTTTTAACCAAATTATTTGTAGCTGATCGCTTACGAGAATGTTGACTACAGCTGTATTATCTAATAGCTATTTACCGAAATTAAAACAGCTGATCGATTACGAAACATGTAGACTACAGATGTATTATCAATAGTTATTTACAGAAATTGAAACAGCTAATCGCATACGAGACATGTAGACCAGAGCTGTATTATCTAATAGATATTTACCGAAATTTAAACTACTGATAGCTTACGAAATCTAAAGACTATAGCAGTGTTATCTAATAGCTATTTACTGAAATTGAAAATAATAGCTATTTACAAAAGCTGAAAGCTTATGGCAACGGCAATGGCAGTGTTATCTAATAGATATTAATCGAAATTGAAAGATCTGATCGCTTACGAGACCTAAAGACTACAGCTGTGTTATTTAATAGGTATTTAACGAAATTGAAACCGCTGATTGGTTACGTGACCTAATACTCCAGCTGTGTTATCTAATAACTATTTATTTACCGAAATTGAAACAGCTGATTGTTTACGACAACTTAAGACAACGACAGTGTTATCTAATAGCTATTTACTGAAATTGAAAATAATAGCTATTTACAAAAGCTGAAAGCTTATAACAACGGTAGTGCCAGTGTTATCTAATAACTATTTACTGAAATTGAAAATAATAGCTATTTACAAAAGCTGAAAGCTTATGACAACGGTAGTGCCAGTGTTACCTAATAGCTATTTACTGAAATTGAAAATAATAGCTATTTACAAAAGCTGAACGCTTATGACAACGGCAGTGGCAGTGTTATCTAATAGCTATTTACTGAAATTGAAAATAATAGCTATTTACAAAAGCTGAAAGCTTATGACAACGGCAGTGGCTGTGTTATCTAATAGCTATTTACTGAAATTGAAAATAATAGCTATTTACAAAAGCTGAAAGCTTATGACAACGGCAGTGGCAGTGTTATCTAATAGCTATTTACTGAAATTGAAAGACCTGATCACCTATGAGACCAAAGACTACAGCTCTGTGATAATAGCTATTAGAGATATACATATTAGATATAATGACTATTTATCGAAATTGAAACATCTGATAGTTTACGAGTCCTAAAGACTACAGCTCTGTTACCTAATGTCTATAACCGAAATTGAAACAGCTGATCCCTTAATTGAACCAATATCTACAAATATTTGTGACAAAATTATAAAAAAAATTAAACGTTTGTAAATTAGTTTCATAATGATCCTCGGTATTATGAAAAAGATATATCCCATACATTTTACGTTTCTGGTTTTTACAGTCTCGTGAGTGTCTTCTTAGTCATACAGGACAAGGTCGCTTATGAAGAAAAATCTGAATATTTCCCTGAGTTTTTCTCTAATTTCCATTTCATGATGGTCCTCAACAATGCGTAACTTTACCCATCTCACGAGATTGCCTACATATTACAGTTTTTTAAAGAGCGAAGTCAACATTATCTCTACTGGGAGGCAAGGCGGAAAATGACAGTGATACCAAGATACTGGCATTTGATAAAGTAAAGTAAAGTAAGTACATTAGAGTTTTTTTTTTGTATGTCACAACCAAGCTGCTCTGAGCAGACCCTTCCTTTTAAATCGTGAATTGTTTGTGTTGTTTTAACGGGTTTTTAAAGCCAGACAATTTTAAATTTGGCGTCTCGTGCAAAGAAGAGACGACTGGGTGTCCCGTCAAGACTGCTACCAGTCAGGTGGTTTATTACCTAGTACCAGATTAACTACGTGCTAGATCTGTGCTTACCTGCCAATCTGTGATTGGGGCAGGTAGTTACAGCTGTGCGTAGGTAGTCCTGTGTTACTGAGACGGCAGGAGACCACGTGGGTGAACGCAAGATGAATATTCGCAGGTACTTCCGAGTCTATTGATATATCTGCATTGACACTAACGCCCAACGTTCCACAGATGCTGTGAAACAACTGGAAATTATTCTTGCCTCAGGTTCAGTTGAATTGATAAACAACTCTCTTCGACACCGGTAGAGAGTAGGACTGTCTCAGACCACGTGCTCTCTGATTGTCTTTTTTCCAAATTACAGTGAACTTTGTGTTTTAATATTAATTGTTAAATTAACCGCTACTTTCACGTTTTACAAAGTAGTATAGCTGATACACACGTGACTGCCTTATTAAAGAATAAATTTGACAGATGCAACATGTCAAATCTACTGTTCTGTTATCCTCCATCTTCCAACGAAGGGAGTTTAATATTTCTTACATTTTCAAAGCGAGAAAGTCAAAGAACTATATTCTTATGTCGAAAATCATAAAAACCAAC
>JBAIZL010000006.1:33489056-33496556 GCA_036971475.1 Prosapia bicincta | reverse complement strand
TTCAACCTGTAAATAAGGCTGTTCTACTTTCTGCTGATTGCTGAATGGGTTCCTAGATAATATCAGTAGGCCTATATTAAACTAATGCAAAATTTCGTAGCGTTTATTTTTCAATATTTATGTTTATCGAATATATAAATTTCGTTATTTTTAAAGTTAATAATATTTTAATTATAATTAAATGTTATTCTGTTATAAAATGTTATTTCATGTGAAGACGTCCGTTTCATGTGAATCATAATTTGAATATCCTCTAATAAAATACGTTTTACTTTATTTCAGGTTAGGAATGTTTGTAATACGTCTTCCGATGTTCTTACAGAGATAAGTGTCTTTTTCCGCTGTACTATGATATATTTATTTATTTCAATATCTCTTACAATCTACTTAGTATTTCAGGCAACAATCTATTTAGATAGTGAATATTTGTGCTAAATTTATTAATTTTATAGCACGTAAAGTTTAGGTACATTTTTCTGTTAATTGAGTGTTTGCTAATGAGTAACCAAGTTAGGAATCGTACTCGCATTACAGATTTTATAATATGAGAAGCTAATACTATCTAAGGACATTCAACTGATCTACTCTGTTATTTACAATAATATTACCAAAAGGTAAAAGTGTTTTCTAATTAGTATTATTAAGAAACACTTTTTTTTATCGCCTGATAATAAATAAATGTGACTATGAATTTCATACCTTTATGTAGAAAGGAATGACGCATAAAACAATCTGGGAGACCTCTTCAAGGCCAAGTGGATAAAAACAGTAAAACAAAATTGCAAAATAATAGTGTCAAGCAAGCTGCCTTGATTGATTGTCTAAATTAGGATAAAGCCCACTACTGAACTCGCCCTGCATAGAGGACTTTGGAAGTGACAAATGCTCCTGGAGTCTACATACGTGATTGATTTAATAGTCTCCTATTTTAACGTGACTCGGAGGGACCTTTTAAAGAATACTAATCAAATCCGTGCAGTATACATTGACTGCAAAATGTTTAAAAGTCATGTCCCTATGTAGTACTACACCTAAGGCATTTATGCACATATCTTTCTGTCTTCTGTTAAGGTTTTTTAATGTATGCACAATGACGTACAATAGTACAATATTCGTTTTTACTTTTTTCAGGTTCTCTTGATGTTCTAAAAAACAAATTTACATCCGGTTGTCTTGGTAGTTAGTATCGCACACAAAGTATTAAAATAAGAAACCTGGATCAACACATTTACCCTAATATTAACCAACTATAACGCTCACACGCCAAAAAACTTGCCAGAATGTTAAAGAGGATTTTTGTTAAATATTTGTAAACTGGTTTCAATAAGCAATACACGATTCTTCACTGCCTTGTGTTTCTTAAGGGGTGTATTACAGATGTAATACTGTCGGGGTAGTTATCGGAATCCCAGAACTGATGGCTATTTATATATTTCCTTGATAGACCATTTATTTTATATCTTGATGTACCTAGAAATCAACCTATTATAAACATTACTTACAATATTCATAACTGTATAAAACAACTGTGGCGTAATGTTTAACATTAATAAATGAAACCTCTCAACCACAAATAACTTTCTTCTTTTATTTAAAACCTTATGTACATTTCTATTGCATAGCAATCATCCTCAGAGATAATTTACAATGAAAATACCAGGTATTTTCACTGCAAAATTATCTGCAATGATAATAAAAGAAGAAAGTTATTTGTGGTTGAGAGGTTTCATTTATTTATGTTATACAATATTCATATTGATTCGAATCATATTGATATCGATTATATAAGATAAAAATGCGTTGGTTCATAAGAAACATTAATCCATTGATGATTATAATCGTTTATTATTATTATTATAACAATAACAAATCCTTTTTAAGGATTCCTTCTATTAGTTCACATTCTCCCTATTTATATCTTGTTCAAAGTTTCAATCGTAAATAAAATACTTGTTGTTCATCCTCCCAAGTTAAAATACGTTATTTTGTAATTTGTATTGGATGGCACTTGGTGTAAATACAGTTAAAAAAATATGTATTCAATAATTAAATTTAATGAATTAATTGTAGTTTTATATAGAAGGAAAACATTTCACAAAAGGGGCGAGGTATGCAATATAGTTATTTCGTCCCATTTATCTTAAAGTAAGTTATAACATATGATTTCATAAAACAGCTGACTTCGTTTTAATGGTTATGTGATAAATCATCTGTTTTAATGCATAGGCTATGTTACTTTATTTATATTAATTGTAATTATTTAATAACAAGTAATTTTATTTAATGTCTGTTAAAAACTATAAATTTTTTAAATAGGCTATTGACAAATCACAGACAGTTTATTCATGCTTTTTTAACACTCAAAGTTTCGAATTTCTTTCCGAAATTCCTTTTCAAGAGCTCGTTTTTATTAAACCATTTACGTATTATGTACATTTACATATTATTATGCTTTATGTAATGTTATGAATTTTATAAATTGTAAGCTATGTTGTAGGGCCTATATTGGTTTATTAAAAACGAGCTCTTGAAAATGAATTTCGGAAAGATATTCGAAACGTTGAATGTTAAAAAAGCATGAATTAATTGTCTGTGATCTGTCGTTTGACTATGTAGAAAATAATAAAAAGTAACTAAAATAAAATTTTTCTTTGTCCACCTAAGTAGGAATTAACTTTAAAATTATTTTGTTTACATTCATTGTTTTTAACGAGAATAAACGTTTCCCTTGAGGGTGCCATAACGTCCAGTTTCAAACAGGCTGACTCAAGGTTTCGTTGTCTGTATGCATAAAAATAACTGTTGTCTTTCGACTATATCTCTGAATAAATAATACGACTACAATAAAATCAACCTTGGCTATATTTGTAGGACGGAAGGTGTGTCCCGAGACGAAATGAAATTATCGCATACATTACAGCTGACTAATCAGATAAATCACCGCTAATTTGGTGAATGCGTAGTATCAAAATGAGAGGCACGTAGACGGACAGGCCTGCAATAATAACTATAGCGGGAGGTTTCTTTGTTTGCGACGAACAATGGTTCCAATGTGGGTCGGATAATCATAGGCTTCTGGTGTAGCTGGAATTGAATCGAATGTATTTCAACAATCAATGAAACCATTTTCTTTTACACATGATTAAAATGAACATTTGGAATTCGGAATTTTGTTTTTATGAATTGTTTGTAATTATTTTTATTTAAAGGTATTCATCATTCAAGTATTAAAGCAAAAACAAACTAAAATTTAATGATGCTTCTTCTTTTTATCATAAAGGGATCCGGCTTCAATAGTAGCTGATAGTCCGATTCCTGCGGAATATGATCCTCGCCAGCCTCCAGTGATTCCTAGTGGAATTCTGTTTTCAACCGAATACTTCGATGAGCTGCCGTAACTAACTGAAACAACTATACGGAGGTCCAATAAAAAGTTGGTAACAAATTGCAACATTTTCCCTCCAATTGCCGAGTTTCATGCACTGGAGGATGATAGTCGGATGAGGTATTCTATCGAATGCAGCTTAAAAGTCGATCATTACATCATTACTGCTGTAGTTGATATTTTCCTGTAAAAGCCTCCATAGATTCATTTGTGAAGAACAGGAATGCACCTGTCGTGCTATGTTGGCGTCTGGAGACAAACTGATGTTTACATTGCAAGTTGTTTGTTTCAAATCTCCATTGAAGACGATTGTTGACCAGACGCTTTATCAGCTTGCCCAGGCATGGATATTTGAGAAATTTGGCAGTAAGAGCTAGTTGACAATGCAACTTTCCCGGGCTTCGAAAAAAGTTACCCGAGTCTCATATTTGGTTTAAAAATATGATGATTTTGGCTTTCTCATTATAAGTTTTATCAGAACCAAGACCGCACTTTTTAATATCTCAATACCGTCTACCATTACAGTCATCGAAAACGGATGACAGTCGGGATCGGCCCAATGTTATAGTTAGTTCATTTTAAATGTTAAAAATTGTTCCTCCCCTGGTCAAATATGTAGACGAGTAGCCTGACTTTTCCGAGGAGCATTTATCAAATTTATCAGCTTTATGTTTACCATTTGACATTAGGAGACCATCTTCCTTTGTAAAGGTCTTTTTTGATCTTTCTCCGTTTGTCGCCCTAAACCTCTTCCAGACTGTACTTGAAGGAGTACTAATGTTCATGGATCCGATAAAATCATGAATAAATAGATGTTCATAGATTAAAATAAACAACATTGCAAATATATCTACACAGAGGATTTCCTTTGAATATTTGTTATAATAATAATATTTTAAGGGTTTGACATAACGTTTATACACTGAGTAAATTCCCCTTATGAGCTAACTAGCACTTTTTTTCTTTTCAGCATTTTTGTTTTATATGTTTTGTTATTTTTGCTATAATGTTTGTTATAGCAACAAAAATTATGATATTATTTTTTATAGTTATATAAATAATAAATTTTGTTATTGTCAAAACCTTATAACAAAGTTATGGAATCTTCATTGCCCAATTGTCTAAAAATAAACCAAAGATAAACGTGTACTATCCAAATAGTTCCTTTGTGTTCATTTGTTTAAAATTATGTTTAAAATTATGAGGTGATTATATAATTAATTAACATTTAATAAAATAACATTAAAATTAACAAATTTCAACATAACCATTAATTTTTTTTAAACTATATTCACTATTATCATTTAAAGTCCATTTGATTACCTGTTGTTATAAAACCGTTTTAATGGTGCCTATGGGTAGTTAATTGTTTATAACAATTAATTTATTGAATTAGTATAAGCTAGTAAATTTACCTAAAACATAATTTAATAATATAAAAATTAAAGTATAT
Source organism: Prosapia bicincta (assembly GCA_036971475.1). NCBI lineage: Eukaryota > Metazoa > Arthropoda > Insecta > Hemiptera > Cercopidae > Prosapia > Prosapia bicincta. The sequence continues at coordinate 33,491,718 of JBAIZL010000006.1, read as the reverse complement.
GTCAGACTTTAAGCGAATCGATTGTATATATATATATATATATATATATATATATATATATATATATATATATATATATGTATTACAATAAAGATGATTATTTTTTCTTGATTTGTTATAATTATTAAATAACTTCAAAAAGTTCATAATCAAGATATATTTTATTCAACATTTACAATTATGCTGAAGCTTTTCGCCGGAGTATAGTTCCAGCATTCTCAAAGACTACTAACATGGTTTGTAAAATTATTTAAACATTACTCTAATTGATTGCACTATGTACATAAACCACTGATATCTTATTTCTTTAATCTATTTGCTTTACATTAAATGAACTATCTGTTTGATAAAATCTTAAATTCTATCTAAAACATGAAAAATTGTGTTATGTTTAGATTTAATTTGGGACTGTTCTTTAATAAGTATGTTGTTTAATTTATGCTTGTAGATATATAGGTTTTCCAGAACATTCATTTTCAAACCTTTATTAATATGTTTGATTAAATTCATATTTTGTATGTCTGGAAAACTATGGTTATTTGCAATACAATGAGTGGCCATATTCGATTTATATATATCTGGTTTTATATACGCATTGAGATGTTCTTTGTAGCGATCCTTTATTTTCTTTTTTGTTTGACCTACATAATTTTTATTGCAATCTTGGAAATTTATGCTATATATCCCACATAAATCTAATTTACTAGTGTGATTACTTTGATTTAAAATACGATTATTGATCGTATTGTTTGTATAATTTAATATTAGTATTTTTAAACAACTTTTCAAGTGATTTAATTTCATATCCCGTGTAAATAAATTTAGTCCATTTTGTTTCATTTTTACTTATAATTTGTCTGTTATAATTTAGTAATTTATTCTGAACGTTACTATTCAATTTATCTATAGTCTTCCTTTTATAACCGTTTACTGAAGCTAATTGATATATTATGTTTAATTCATTTTGTCTATTTTGTTTATTTAATGGTATTTTATACATTCTATACAATAGATTGTAAAAGCATGCCATCTTTTGATTATATGGATGATTGGAATGGTTTGGTATAATATTATCAGTAATCATGGGTTTTCTATATATTGCGTAATCTAATTTGTCATTCTGGTTATATATTGTAATATCAAGGTAATTAAGTGTGTTGTTACATTCAATTTCGTGGGAAAATTTTATATTGTGATGCAAGTTATTTATTTCTTCAATTATTAAATATAAATTTATGCCATTATTTGTAGAAATATAAATTCCGTCATCTACATATCTGTACCATATTCCATTTTTGTCATATTTATTTATGATTTCAATTATGTCATTGTCTAAACTTTGTAAAAATATTTCGGAGATTATAGATGATAATGGAGAACCCATTACCAAAATGGGTTCTTCAGCATAATTGTAAATGTTGAATAAAATATATCTTGATTATGAACTTTTTGAAGTTATTTAATAATATATATATATATATATATATATATATATATATATATATATATATATATATAGTAAATTAAAAATATTTCAAAAACAAGAATACTTTTAATGAATATATTTATTCAAAGCTTTTCGCCGATAAAATAGTATCAGCATCTTCAGGAAAATAATTATCTAATAAAATATTTTTACAAAATTAAATCATATGTGCTACAAACGACCATATGTTTATAAGTATTGCACTTTATGTAAATTTTTCTATAACATCAATAACTTTATAAATAGTTTGGTGCCTTGATCTCACTTGAATTTGTTCATAAATTAATTTGTCTTTAACTTTATGCTTATAAATTTCCAATGTTTCAAATAAATTAAATTTTAATCCTTTATTTAATTCTTTTATTAATTTCATATTTTCTATTTCCGGAAACTCGTGTACATTATTAATACAATGCGTAGCTAAATTTGATTTATATATGTTTGGTTTGATATAAGCGTTTAAATGTTCTTTGTATCTTTCTTTTAATTTCTTTTTTGTTTGTCCTACATATCATTTATTACAAGTTTTATTACAAGTTTGACATTTTATATTATATACTCCATTTCTTTCGTGCATATTATTTTGATATTTGTTATTGTTTATTAAATTTTTAATTGTATTATCAGTTTTATATGTAATTTGTAAATTTGTTTCTTTAAATAATCTTGTAATTTTATTTATTTCGTTACCAGTGAATGTAAAAGTTGTCCAAATATTTTCTCTCTTATTAGGTACAAAGTTATTTTCGAGTTTCTGTTTTCTTATTATATTATTATTTAATTTATCTATAGTTTTTCTTTTATAGCCATTTTCTAAACCAATTTGATATATTATATTTTTCTCTTTTATTTGATCATTTAAGTTCATTGGTATTTTGTGCATTCTATGTAGTAAATTATAAAGCGCTGCCATTTTTTGGTTGTATGGATGATTTGAATAATTAGGTATTATTTAATTTGTCTGCGTTGGTTTTCTATATATATTATATTCAAATGATTCTTTATTTCTAGTAATTGTAATATCTGTATAATTTAGTTTATTTTTTAATGAGTAAATTTTATATTTTCGTGTATATTATTTATACATTTTAATATTTTGTCAATATTTAAACCATTATTATTTCATATGTATAATCCATCATCTACATATCTAAACCAGTGTCCATTTTGATCATA
>JBAIZL010000006.1:33444056-33479056 GCA_036971475.1 Prosapia bicincta | reverse complement strand
ATTTGGCTTAAAATAAATAATAACTTATGGTTTCAAAAAACAGCTAATTTTATATTAGGGTTATGTGATAGAACAAATATATTAACGCAGAAGTTATGTTACTTTAATTATATTAGGTGTAATTATTTAATAAAAAGTAAACAAAATAACTTTTTCCTTTGATTACCTAAGTAAGAATTTATTTTTTACAATTTTTTGTTTATATTAGTTTTTTTTTATTATTGATTTTCTAACACTGAGAAAGTTTCTAGATTGTGACAGTCGAAATATCTTTTCAAAAACCTAATAACAGCTGCCTGAAGGAGATATTAGAACGTCACAGATTATCACTACCCTCAGTTCCAATTAAAGAATTCATCGCTTATAGATTTTAAGTTGACACTTTAAGTATAACTATTTCAACTTACGTAAAATAGGGAGGATTGTAAATAAATAAATATATATTATTTGTTAGGTGATAATTATTTTACCTTGTTATATTGTGTTTGTATAAAACTGTATCATGAACAAAAATGACTTATTACGTTTCAATGGTACTATTAGATCACATCCTCCCAATTATATATATATATATATATATATATATATATATATATATATATATATATATATATATATATTTGTACACATTTTCAATAATTAATGGAGTAACCATTCATTCAATCAAGTTCGAATACAATTTTTTTTACTTGGAGGGACAGTACTTGATTGCAGTACAGTTTTTCTCATTAACTTATTAATTAAATTAACATTAATTTCGTAATGAATGTTACTTTCCATTTTGCCACATAATATTGTCATTCTGTCAGGTGTATGTACAGTACATATTTACATTAATTGTAATTATTTAATACAAATTAACTAAAATCGTTTTTTAAATTCCTATATTTTTATTTTTATTGATGTTGATGATGACAACTTATGTTGATGTTTTCTTCAAATATTTATTCAATAATTAAATTATAAGAAATTGGGGGTCTATCCGGATTCGAACTGGGAATCTTCATGTCAAAGTCTAGCGCGCTTTGGCACTGCGCCAACTTTCCAATACCAGGCAATGAAATTCTCAGACATATTTTAATTTTTTCCCCCCCATCGGGTTGTTGTCGAACCTTCATTGTACAACCTTAAACTGTTGTCATAGCACCACAAAATATCATAAATAAGTAGTGTTTAGGCTTAAAAATGAATGAAAACGAATAAAATAAACAAGCAAACTGGAAATAAGCAAACTAAGATAAAACGTTTTGTTTCTTGACCTCAGTAGGGATTTACTTTAAAAAATGTTTTTTATATTAGTTGTTAACTTAGAGGGATGTGGCCTAATTTTTCTTTTTTATATTTCTTGTTTTTAGATTGACGCGTTTTCCTAATGACAATACAGCATTATTAATATTTTTTTGCTCTCTTTTTCCTACATTAATACTTTCAATCCATACATAAGCAGCGATAAGCTTCAAACTGGAAATTAATGTTCTTTTTTATAAAATAGTTTTATTTATTTGTTACATAATATATATATATATATATATATATATATATATATGTGTGTGTGTGTGTGTGTGTGTGTGTGTGTGTGTGTGTGTGTGTGTGTGTGTGTGTGTGTATGTGTGTGTGTGTGTGTGTGTGTGTGTGTGTGTGTGTTTATATACATATTTTTTAATAAATTTAAAGTATTTCAAAAACAGGAATAGTTTTTTTACATATTTATTCAAAGCTCTTTTCGCCGATGAAACAAGTACCAACATCAGCAGGAAAAACTAAATATTTTTACAAATGAGTACCTATGATTACATTTTTGTAAAAATATTTTGTGATATAATTATTTTTCCTGAAGATGCTGGTACTTGTTTCATCGGCGAAAAGCTATAAATAAATATGTTTAAAAATCATTAACTACATTACAAGAAAACATATCTCAATATTTAATATATATATATATATATATATATATATATATATATAATCCTTGGATGAATTTCTTTTTCTTGTTTTGTATATACAGAGTTAAATAACACTTTCATAAACAAGAAATTTTATTTTAGTTTTCTTAATACATTGAAGCTTTTGACAGTATCAGCATTATTAAAATTTTTCCAAGTACCTTATAGTTTTATGACTACATCTGGACAGTCCAGAAAAGCTTCAATATATGAAAAAATTAGAAATTTTCTTTCATGAATGTGTTATTTAGTTTTGTGTGTGTGTGTGTGTGTGTGTGTGTGTGTATATATAAAGAACTAAGTCAAAATACAAATACAAGAATTATAACTTAAATTACAATTATAGCTGATGATGTTGGTACTCTTAGCCAAGGGAAAGCTTTGAATTGTAAATTCAATTATAATTCTTGTATTTGTATTTTGACTTAATTCTTTATTAATACACAAGAATACATATTGCGATATATATATATATATATATATATATATATATATATATATATATAAATATATATATATATGTGTGTGTGTGTGTGTGTATATATATATATATATATATATATATGTGTGTGTGTGTGTGTGTGTGTGTGTGTGTGTGTGTGTGTGTGTGTGTGTGTGTGTGTGTGTGTGTGTGTGTGTGTGTGTGTGTGTGTGTGTGTGTGTGTGTGTGTGTGTGTGTGTGTGTGTGTGTGTGTGTGTGTGTGTGTGTGTGTGTATAATTTTATTAATTTTATTAATTGCACGAGTTGAATTGGTTTTATGAGGAAAAGCAAAACGTAAAATAAGTGAAAGTGACAGGATGGACAGGAATCAAGAATTAACGATGCACAAGAGACAGCTGTTGATCAAGTTACAGCTGGGCGTCAATTTACTCGCACATGTTGGCTTGTTGGGTGAATTAATCGCAAGTGGAACTAAGCACATTCATGTAACAGACCTGACTGCATATATTAATATTTTTACATATAATGTATTCTTATACGAACGTAATAATATATAAACAAAAGGATCTTTTGCAAAAGAGGTCAAGGCTTCTACTTAGCCCAGGGATCTTCACTAAGATTTCTTAGAGAGACAAATAGTTTGTATCAAGTGTTTCTCAGAGCCGGAATTACAAGTCAATAACTTACAAACAGTATCATTATAACATGAGTTTATTACATCACTGAAATAAATCAACTATTTTGCATAAAAAATGTAGGAAAACGTATTTTACTTAACTCCAGGAATAACAGATTGTTCATTTTTTCATAGATCTCTAATATGGCACATGAGTTAAAGGTTGGGATGAAACAAAATTTCTCAAAATGTTAATAGTTTGATGGCCGCAAAAATCTTTCTCATGCCCTCGTAGTGAACCTGTCTTAACCGAACGTAACCGAATGTAACTTAAAGATTCGGATGTAACTTTAAGATGTAGCCTATTAAATACTCTGCCAAATTTACTAAAACTATTTGAGAGATACTGTATTTTTTATAAATAAATAAATTCACCCCAAGAGGATACTTTTTCGTTCTATAATAACGTAAATAAATAAATACATAAGGACTCACAAATAATATACCTTACTGTCATAAGCGTTTCCAAGGGTTATGCCATCATCAGTGATTTGTACTACAAATTAACAGCTGCAACTACAAGTATACAATTATAGCTGCTGTTATGAAGTTGTCGTACTGATGATGATGAGATAAGCCATTGAAACGTGTATGACAATAAAATATGATAAATAAATGATAAACCGGTTGAATATCGAGACAATGAAGTTCATTTAAAAATAGTGCAACGTTTCGGCAACTAATTCGTTACCAAGCCTGTTGGGCTATGAAAAGAAAATCCTTACAGTTAACGTTAAAAGAAAAGAGTTGGTTGCCGAAACATTGCACTAACAAAATAACCTTTTTTGACTCAATATTCAACGGGTTTATCATTTATTTAATGCTTATTTCGAATACCTATAACTTTAAGTTAGCTGAATTATTAATTACGTAATAACATACTAATATTCATACTGCTCCTAGAAACTATGGTTAGTAATCTTCACGTACATTTAGATTTTATTTCAATTTTGCTGTGAGTTTTTTCCACTTAATATATACTACTTACAATTAATTCTTCATTGTTTAAAATGTAGGCTATTTTTAGTAACATATGTGAAAACGAAAAATAGTAATCCTTTTCTGCAATAGATGAAAGTTTCCTTTTTGCACTATTTATTGTAAAGAACGCCTTATAAAGAAGTATATTTTACTAGAATAATGTTCCAAACCGTTCGCCTACATTGTTAGTATAATAAAAAGCAGCTATACACGCGCAGCTGCGGAACATGATAGTTTCTTATAGCGCTGACAATACATTTTGGAAAAAGATTTCGAGCGTTATGTGAACTATTCCTATGACATTTTTATTTCATAAATAAAATAATTAATATTTATTATGATGAAGATATCATCGTCGAAACTACCCTCTATGTATTATTAAACAACTGAGATTTTCAGTTAACTACTGTAATATTCACCGTTGTGAACATAATATGTATTTATAAAATATATTATATATACATATATATATATATATATATATATATATATATATATATATACAAGAATACATATTGCGATATATATATATATATATATATATATATATATATATATATATATTCTTGATATTTTACGCTATCCATTGTTTTTCCGTTGCATCCTATATATATATATATATATATATATATATATATATATATATATATATATATATATATATATTACAATATATAATATATACGTAATATAATAACATTAATATATATAATCAATCTGTCTTGTGTAATAGATGTTTTTTAACCATATAGATAATCTTAAGTTATAATATTCTAAAGAAGTGTTAAAGTCTCCAAGTAATTACTAAATAATATCCTCTCACCCAATATAATCCTGCTGAGCTAAAATCTTTCTGATTGATAAAGTATTGAAAATGATATCTAATCATTTATTATTTCAAATAATCAGATCTCAAGTTGTGAGTTTATTGAATAATCTAGGAGGTCTTTCAAAACCATTAATCGAATGACAGCAATGTAGACAACCTGCCGTGATAAGTCCTTGAAGAGATAAAATCATTTTGTTTCCTTAAAGTAAATCTTTACACGACAGAATTGAATAGAAGGAATTCTAGGAAAAGTGCTCAGGTTTTCCTCAAGATGTGATTAAATTTGACGAACATCTGTTTTGAAGGTTATTTTTTGACAGTAGGGTGCTTAATATCCCGTTTTCCTACCACAGACATTTCCCATTCACAGATGCAGGACGTTTTATTTTATCTTTGAGAAGTTCCACACGTTTAGATGTTTAAGATGGAATGATAAAAAACTTAAATCGAATTTCCGCCAACGCAAGGCCCTTTGCCATTCCAAAACAGGATCTTGTTACTAATTATTTTGGATTTAACTTTACGACTGTCTAAATAACTTAATTACGACAACACGACAGCGTGTCTCGAGTATGGGCGGGGTCAGATACAAAATCTTGATAATTTACCTTCTACGCAAATCTCTCTAATCCTTAAAACATAAATTAGGTCATTACACATTGTTCCAATGATTTTCTAAATCCCATTTTTAAAATACTACTATAGTTTTAGTAATAATGAAACAAAAATAAATTTGCCAGCAGAAAGCTTAGTTTTTAAATTATTCTACTAACTTTTCCGATTCAATAACACTTCAAATGAAAAATTAAGGAAAGGATTTGTAAAAAAATATTCGTTTATATACTTTATTAAATTAGTTCTTATATAGACAGTTATCACATTTAACAGCTGATTTTGTTATATGATAAAACAGCTATTTTAACAAAAGGGTTATATTACTTTCTTTATACTGATTGTTAATATTTAATGAAAAGTAAAAAAAATAAAATTTTTATTTGTTGACCAAATTAAGAATTAACTTTAAAAAATGTTTATTTATTTTGTTCGTTTATTATCAAATGTTATTCAACATTTTAATAGGATAATCAGAAACTAATCGTAGTGTTTTTTTTTACCATGTTGGAATCACCGGCGTAATGAGAGAGGTAGGATTCAGTACACTGCCCACCATAACACACACACACACACACACACACACACACACACACACACACACACACACACACACACACACATATATATATATATATATATATATATATATATATATATATATATATATATATTTGTGTGTGTGTGTGTGTGAGAGAGAGAGAGAGAGTGTGTGTGAGAGCGAGAGAGAGAGTGTGTGTGTGTGATGGCCCTAATTTAAAAATTAGGGTCTATGCTAATATCCTCTCATTATAATAAAAAATTAAATATAAATAAAACAATATAAAAGTTTCAATCACGTTACGTACACTTGTATAATATAACAATAACAATTACTTCAACTTTTATTATACAGATAAAACCAATGCACTAAAATTACGTGAAGTCAATAACGCGAAAGATTAACTGAACAGCCCATGCGTAATTAATTGCAGAGAAACTGTCGCTGGAAAACCGGGCGTCGACTGGGCATGTCTGCTGAACCAGAAGGCCTTGACTTTTGCAGAATTCGCTGCATTGTCACAATCAGGTCCTCCCGTGTGATCGCTTCACTTCTGTATCGCAGGCATGTTAAAAGCGTTGTGACGTCATCGTCAATATTTAGTTCAATATTAATTTAGAAATTAATGACGATAGTTTTTCGTGACCCAAATTTTACAGACACACGTATTTGCAGAATAAATATTCATTACCTGAGCTACTGCATAGTTTGTCCTGTTTTGTTTGCAAAATCGCAAAATTTTATTGAAAACTTGGTATAATTTAGTTTAATGTAGATTACGTTAAAAACTATAACTATTATTTACTAATAAATTTACATGTTATATTTACTACAGGATTTTTGGATTCAACCCATGATCTAAAACAAGGATTCATTTACAGATTACATTATTTCCGAATTAATTTCTAAAAAATAACAGCAATATTATAATAAACTATTATTAAGCTGCAAACATTTAAAATGACTCATATCTCACTATATGTATGTGTGTGTGTGTGTGTGTGTGTGTATATAAATAAATTTAAAATATTTCAAAAACAAGTATATATATATATATATATATATATATATATATATATATATATATACATTTATATTTATATGTTTAATAAAACCACTTTCATACAAGAATAAAACCTTTTTTTAATTTTATTATAAAGTTTAAGCTTTTCGCCGATTAGCAATATCAGCATTATCAAAACTAACTTAGCACACTTCTAACTTATTCTGTTCCTACATTGAGTCTTAATGTAGGTACAGAATAAGTTAGAAGTGTGCTAAGTTAGTTTTGATAATGCCGATACTGCTAATCGGCGAAAAGCTTAAAATTTATAATAAAATAAAAAATAGGTTTTATTCTTGTATGAAAGTGGTGTTATTAAACATATACATTTTATCAAGAAATATTTCATCTTAAAAATACAATATATATATATATATATATATATATATATATATAAATATCGCAGTATGTTTTCTTGTGTATTAATATATATATATATATATATATATATGTGTGTGTGTGTGTGTGTGTGTGTGTGTGTGTGTGTGTGTGTGTGTGTGTGTGTGTGTGTGTGTGTGTGTGTGTGTGTGTGTGTGTGTGTGTGTGTGTGTGTGTGTGTGTGTGTGTGTGTGTGTGTGTGTGTGTGTGTGTGTGTGTGTGTGTGTGTGTGTGTGTGTGTGTGTGTGTGTGTGTGTGTGTGTGTGTGTGTGTGTGTGTGTGTGTGTGTGTGTGTGTGTGTGTGTGTGTGTGTGTGTGTGTGTGTGTGTGTGTGTGTGTGTGTGTGTGTGTGTGTGTGTGTGTGTGTGTGTGTGTGTGTGTGTGTGTGTGTGTGTGTGTGTGTGTGTGTGTGTGTGTGTGTGTGTGTGTGTGTGTGTGTGTGTGTATTAAATATGTTGATACGTTTTCTTGTAATGTAATAAATGAATAAAAATATTTCAAATACAAGAATTGTTTCAATTTATATATTTTCAAAGCTATATATATATATTCATCAAGACGGGCAACACTTCAGGGTAAGTATCAACCGATACTGTAGAAGCATGGATGTCGAAACATCTATGATATTAAAGTCATTTATTATAAATAGATTGCAGGATTTGAGTAATTTTCATGTTTTCTGCTAGTGTTATTCTTTTCTAGCTCAAAGGTGTATTGTAATATATAAATATTTCTAAACTTGTTACCCTAAACCTGATTTAAAAGTAACAAAATATGATATTCGTTATAAGAAAAAAAACAAAATATTTTTTAAAGAAAAAAACAAAAATATTAAAAATATTTTAATTTTCAATATTAGGAATAATATTAGTCGTCTTTTTTTTCAATAAACAATATTCTTTTATTTTATAACAAAATCCTATTTAATAATTTCAATAAATACAAAATATTATTTTTCATGAAAAGTAACAAATTTAATTTTTATTTTGAATTTTTATTATTAATAACCTTCCTATACTACAAATATTCTAAAAATAAATGTAAAGAATTTAAATACCAGTCAAATAACCTCCTCTCTCTCTTCCTCTGTATGGTTCTTCGAGTGAGATTATGCTTAAGATATTTATTCTTGTCAATTACTCGATAACGTAATTTACTTTCCTCTGTTTTATACTCATTGATTATATGTAACAACTGTCATATACTTTAAAACTTGATTTGCGACGTTTGGGATTTTAGCTATACAACATCTTAGAAAAATTGCAATACATATAAATATTGTGTTAACATAAATTCTACATTATTCGAATTTCAACTAGGAAGTATTTATTTAAATAAGGCATTTCCTTTACAAACGTTGTTCCTTAGGTGTAAAGAAGAGCTGATCCAGACGACAGTGGTAGTTTACGTGAAACGTAATTACTATTGTAGTAAATCATTGAAATTATATTTTCAATAAAAGTAGTACATATATGATTTTATGGATGTTTTAAAACAAAACAGACGAAATGTTGTTTCAACGCATCCATCAAAAGGAAAAGCAGAAATATATTTTAAAACATTAATCATACTAAAATAACCAAGTAGTACAGTTTACTTTAACTAAGAATAAATTTAAATTATGTAACGTTTAGATCTAATTGTAAACAACAATTACATTTTTTTCATTATTATGTAATAAAATAATAAATATATAAATTGTATATAAGAGTATTGCAAAAAATATATTTTATATATATATATATATATATATATATATATATATATATATATATATATATATATATATAGAACAAGTCTAAATACAAATACAAGAACTATAATTGAATTTACAATCATTATACAATTTATTATATAGATTACATAAAATATCTATGAATAATGAAAACAAGATAAGAGAGAAAAACATTATCTATCAAATTGCAATTGAGAATGGCTATAAAAAGAAAACTGTTGATAAACTTAATTATAATATTTTAAAGAAACAAAATAATAACCTAATTTACAAAAATAATGATGAAAATATCATATGGACTTCATTTACATTTTTTGGTAATGAAGTAAAAAATATCACAAAATTGTTTAAAGATAGCAACATAAAATTCGCTTATAACACTAATAATAAATTAATAAATGTAATGAATAATAATAATATTAATAATATGCATGAAAAAAACGGTGTATATAAATTAGAATGTGATCATTGTAATAAAGTTTATATAGGACAAACTAAGAAAAAACTTAAAGATAGATATAAAGAACATTTTAATGCATATAAAAAGCCAGAAATTTATAAATCAAATTTTGCTAGTCATTGTATTAATAATAATCACTTATTTCCTAATATAGATAATATGATAGTTATAAAAGAAATTAACAAAGGCCTGAGAATGAATATTTATGAAGCTTTAGAAATACATAAATATAATACTAATAATGACTTGATAAATGAACAAATACAAGTAAAATCTAAATTTGATAATATATTCAGTGTTTGTAATGTTAGGCCAGCAAAATAAAAAAAATAAATAAATAAAAAAAATAAAATATTAACAACATTGTAATTGATTTGGCATAACTATTTATTTGATCTAATTTGCACATATGTTAATTTTAATTGTTTAATATTCCTGATGATGTTGGTACTGTTAGCCAACGAAAAGCTTTGAATTGTAAATTCAATTATAATTCTTGTATTTGTATTTAGACTTTTGTTCTTTATTAATACACAAGAAAACATACTGCGATATTTATATATATATATATATATATATATATATATATATATATATATATATATATACACATACATACATACACTATATAATGCAACACAATATAATAATTTATTATTTATAAATTAAATTTAATATTAAAAATATTACATAAAAATATAATAATATATTATATTTATTATAACATAAATTGCTTCTTTGCCAATATATAAATAAAATATTGTTGATAATTTGTAACTACTATACAAAATTTATCTAAATCTTATAATTTTTGGTTATAAAATACTGGGGTAGTAAATTACTTGATATAATACTACAAAATATCAAATTTTGTTTTAATTTGTTGTGTGACTATATTTTTAATATTTTGTTTTTTAAATATAAAATTAAATTTGTTAACATCTTTCTCAACGATTCCCCTAAAAATAAGTTGAGAATATTTTGAAAATTAAGTTTCAAAATTTATAATGAATCTAATTTTGTACGAAAAGGGCTGGATAACCATCTCCCCAGTGGAAAAAGGGACTGCTTTCTACTATTCCTGTTGAACTAAATCTTAAAACCATTTTGTTAGCAAAAATCTTATTTGCCCTTGTTGTGGATAAATTTTAGAAATGTTAACCACAAGGAAGCACTTAATCTGAACGGCTGAAAGGAAATGAAAAATTCTAAGGCTTTACAATATACACATTTTTCTTTGATAGAAATATAATAATTAATCAATTTAAAAAATGATCGACAAATATTATTCTCACGTAGACATAGCAAAAAGGTACGAAGCACAATGTCTATTTCTTGGTCAGATGTAACTGTTTAGGCTAAAGTTATTCATCGATATATACTAACATGTTAACATTAAAAAACCTTTATTATTATTCATAAAATTATGTAGATTGGTTACTTATGTTTATTTCCACAACGCATTTATTGCCTAAACCTTCTACAATAGAGTTTATATTTATTGCTTCTTTATTTACGAAACAATCGGTGTAAGTTTTTAAATTTTACATTTTAAAAACAATACTATTTGAAAATTTTAATAAATAAAATTCGAACTAGTTAATGTTTTAAAACAGTTTTATACGTAATAAATTTGTTGAGCACTGTTGACTAATCTTTCAACTAAATAAATAAAACCCACTAACCACAGTACAAAAATATTTATTTTACTACAATTACTTTATGTACATTTCGATTACATGGTAGTCATCTGCTGAGGAGTACCTCTGAAGATAATTACCATGTAATCGAAATGTACATAAAGTAATGTAGTAAAATAAAGATTTTGTATTGTGGATAGTGAGTTTTTTTATTTAGTTGTATAAGATTTAAAGTTTTAAATAGTTATTTAAAAGTTATGTTTATTAGTTGAATGATAATTATTTTTTTGTTTGTAGTACTTATAAAGTCATATTCAGCACGTTTAAAACAGTTCATATTGCCTTAACTTACATTTAAATGTCATAATAAACTAAATAGTGACTTACGTTCTAAAATGATGGCATCGTCTGTAAGAGTAACTCCAGGGTCTGACTTCAGTGCAACCGTTGCAGTGAGTACGACATTAAACAAACAGAGTCTGGTGAAGAACATGGTTCACTGCTCACTTCTGGTGAAGCACTAACCAGCCAAGAGCTTCAGCAGACCTCTTCACTCCCGGTCCTCAATCTTCAAGTCATTGACCACTGTACCACGTCGATGTTGTCGCACTGTTTGTAAACAACATATTCCGCCACCATATAATACGCTTTTAGAAAAATGTCAACTCTGCAACATTAAAATGAATTTAACATTCTGCGCGGCAAGGTCACATTCTTCCACGTCCTTTAGAATTTAAATTCAAGCCCTGTGCTAGCCGCGCTCGTGTTAACTGGCCAGACGTACATTAAAAAAAAAAAAAAAATTGGACTTACGCCACGACGAAGACTTTTGGTTATCGTTTCTACACTAAGAAATATATATTTTTTTTAAATCACATCTATGTCTTTTCTATAACTTAGGAGAATTAACAATAGTGGAAAATAGATACAAGTAATTTTACAAATTGACCAGAATGTAAACTTTATATTTGGTGGACTTTCTATTTGACCAAAATCTGGAATATATAGAAAAACGTTGAGTTTTTATCTGTTTAATTGAAGTATAATGGATTATGATTATACAGTATTACATTTCAAAGGAGCATTCTCCAATTTAAAATAAATTATAGTCTACTTAAATAACCATTTTATCACTATATGTATATAAACATATTCTATATACATTTTATCAAGTCAAGTCAACCCATCATAATTTCCTAAATTGTAAAACATGTTTCACAACAGATTATTCCGACTATTTATAAATAAATTTTAACAATATATGGGTATGTTTCTGTGTGTGTGTGTGTGTGTGTGTGTGTTTGTGTGTGTGTGTGTGTGTGTGTGTGTGTGTGTGTGTGTGTGTGTGTGTGTGTGCGAGTGTGTGTGTGTGTGTGTGTGTGTGTGTTTGTGTGTGAGTGAGTGTGTGTGTGTGTGTGTGTGTGTGTGTGTGTGTGTGTGTGTGTGTGTGAGAGAGAGAGAGAGTCTGTGTGGGTGGATGAGTAGGTGTGTTGATAGGTGTGAGTGTGTGTGTTTATATATATATATATATATATATATATATATATATATATATATATATATATATATATATATATATATATATATATATATATATATATATATATACAGTTATATAGCTAATTTACTCCCGTCAATCTTTATATATAAAAGAACAGAAATATAAATGGAAAAGAAAACCTCTTTGGCTTGGCATTTTTGCAATTTAGACACTGATTAATTCTTAGGCTATTATTGTGATTTGATGTAACTTTAGTAGGCCTACTATTTACGTCTGTGTAATATGACATATACTATGAGAAATGATGGCCTGCTACTACGACTGTAACACTACAATTTATTCAACCTATTTGCATTTCTAGTGGATTGCACCTATTAGGTTTACGCTCTAAAAGCGTTCACTTTGTTAATGAGTTGTAATTAACACTGAAAAAGTAAATACAATTATAGTCAGGCGTTATTGCTTAACGGTGTTCATTGTTCTAATTATGGGCTCCAAAGATTTAGTATCTAGTATTTATTCACTCGTTCGATTCCTTTTATTAGATCACACTCTACTTTTACATATCTTGTTCGAAGCTTCAATCGTTAATAAAATACTTTTTATTCGCCCATTCAAGTTCAAATACATTTCTTTAAATCTATAGTGGATGCAATTGATATCAATTCATTTTTTTCAAATAATAATTCACCATTTATATTAAAGTAATTAATTTTAGTTTTATATGACAGAAACTTTCACAATAGGGGCAAAGAGTGCAATATAGATAATTTGTTTCATTTTTGCTTAAAAAACGTGATAAAATATCATTTCATAAAACAGCTGATTTTAGGTTATGGTTTATGTAATAGAACAGCTGTTTTAACGCAGAGGTTATGTTACTTTATTTATATCAATTGTAATTATTTAATAAAAAGTAATTGAAATGAATTTCCTCTTTGTTCACCTAAGTAAGACTTGACTTTAAAACGATTTGTTTATATTACTTGTTTTGTTTATACTCAAATTTAGTAGTTTTTTAATGAAAGTAATGGCTTACAACTTTTTTAAAAAAATGTTTTAACTTGCCTATAGTAGCACTTACTTTTTTGTGTTGAGGACGGCCGTTTCGGGAGATGTGTCCCTTTTTCAACTCAGACCGTAACTGATCTCAAGGTTTACGTAGGTTAGGGTGGGGGTGGGATATTTTGGTGGTGTGGGTGTATTTTGTGTGTATTAGGAGTTATGATGTCAAAAAGTGCGTGTGAGTTGTAATGTAATTGTGTATTGAGTATGTGTGTAGGGTGTAGTTTGAAGTGCCTATATATTTCGTATTGTTCGGTTGTGTAGCGTTGGTTATTTCTGTGTTGTTTATGAAGAATTTGTAAGTTAGATGTTATGTCTGTGTAGTCGTGTTTTGTGGAGTTTAGATGATCGGCGAAGTTTGATTGGTAGTTATTGTTTTTTAGTGCTTTTATATGTTCTTGGTAACGTGTGCGAAATGACCTCCCTGTCTGGCCTATGTAAAAACTGGGGCATGAACTGCAAGTTAGTTTGTAAACTCCAGTGGTGTTGTAAATGTCGTTGATTTTGCTGTTGGGTTTAAATTGTTTGTTGAGAGTGTTGTGTGTGGAGTAAGCTATTTTGTAGTTGTATTTTCGTAATGTGTTGGTTAGATTGTGGGTTTTGGATGATCTGTAAGGTATTGATAAGTATTTTATGGGATTGTCATCTTGTGTGTTTGTATTTGGGTTATTATGTTTATTTTTTAGGCGGTTGTATAATTTGTCTATCATTGTTGGGTTGTATCCGTTTGTTTGTGCTATATATTTTATGGTGTTTAGCTCCTGGTAGTGTTCATCTTTGTCTAATGGTGTTTTAAGGAGGCGGTATATCATGGTATTGTAAGCAGCTAGTTTGTGTTGGTGTGGGTGGTTTGAGGAACTGTGTATGGTCGTGTTAGTGCTGGTGGGTTTTCGGTATATGTTGAATTTATGTGTTTGTTTGTCTGTTCGTTTAATTAATCACTTCTCAAAATTATTTCACCTACAATAACACATACTACAGCCAGAAAGATGGACTACCTATGGGCTCCCCCATAGCAAGCATCTTAGCAGAAATATTCATACACCACATCGAACAAAACCACATTTTACACAACAACAAATACTCAGATAACATAATTTACTGGTACAGATACGTCGACGACATCATAACATTATATAAAGGCAACACACGCAGAGCACACATATTTCTAAAACACCTAAATTCCATACACCCTAAACTAACATATACCATCGAAACAGAACAACAAAACTCCCTTAACTTCTTAGACCTCACAATTAAACGAACAGACAAACAAACACATAAATTCAACATATACCGAAAACCCACCAGCACTAACACGACCATACACAGTTCCTCAAACCACCCACACCAACACAAACTAGCTGCTTACAATACCATGATATACCGCCTCCTTAAAACACCATTAGACAAAGATGAACACTACCAGGAGCTAAACACCATAAAATATATAGCACAAACAAACGGATACAACCCAACAATGATAGACAAATTATACAACCGCCTAAAAAATAAACATAATAACCCAAATACAAACACACAAGATGACAATCCCATAAAATACTTATCAATACCTTACAGATCATCCAAAACCCACAATCTAACCAACACATTACGAAAATACAAACTACAAAATAGCTTACTCCACACACAACACTCTCAACAAACAATTTAAACCCAACAGCAAAATCAACGACATTTACAACACCACTGGAGTTTACAAACTAACTTGCAGTTCATGCCCCAGTTTTTACATAGGCCAGACAGGGAGGTCATTTCGCACACGTTACCAAGAACATATAAAAGCACTAAAAAACAATAACTACCAATCAAACTTCGCCGATCATCTAAACTCCACAAAACACGACTACACAGACATAACATCTAACTTACAAATTCTTCATAAACAACACAGAAATAACCAACGCTACACAACCGAACAATACGAAATATATAGGCACTTCAAACTACACCCTACACACATACTCAATACACAATTACATTACAACTCACACGCACTTTTTGACATCATAACTCCTAATACACACAAAATACACCCACACCACCAAAATATCCCACCCCCACCCTAACCTACGTAAACCTTGAGATCAGTTACGGTCTGAGTTGAAAAAGGGACACATCTCCCGAAACGGCCGTCCTCAACACAAAAAAGTAAGTGCTACTATAGGCAAGTTAAAACTTTTTTTAAAAAAGTTGTAAGTGATTACTAGTAGCTCACGCGAAGATGGAATCAACAAATGAAAGTAATGGTTTTTTATATTTTCCTCAAAAACCAAACCTCATATTTGAGCCATTAGCAATGTGTAAAGGCGAATGCTTGATGTAGTAATTACATTAGAATGTAAAGCACTTGGGTTTCGTTGTTTAAACATTCACCACCTGCAAGTCGGCTCCCTGCGTCAGTCTCACGAAGGTCATAAAGTTTGGAGTTTGACGTAGTAATTTGACACTACAAGAGCTGTAAAATTTTGATAGCCTTGTTTACAATAAAGTTAAAGTTACATCTAATTGCTGCACGCTTTAAGGCTTTCACTTCTGCAACACATTCTAAACAGCCTCCCTCCTTTCTTTCTCCCTCAGTCCTAGTTCCTCTATGTAGCGCTGTATTCTAATTCTTTTTCAATAATTCAAGGTTTTTGTAAATATTTTTAAAAAAATTTATTTTGATTGAATAATTTCCAATTAGTTTTATACTTAAAGTCCAGTTTAGAACGTACGTTGAATTTATTAACGTTAAGCAGTACTGGACTAAACCAACACGTAGTTTTATCAAGTGTTAGACACGATGCCTGTTTACATTACTTTCCAATGCACAAACACCTGAATTCTGATATATATAAACACACAAACACACGTACACGTTATATACATACATACATACATACATACATATATATATATATATATATATATATATATATATATATATAAATGAATGGGTGTGCGTGCGAATGCGAGTTGCTTCTCTCTCTCTCTCTACCTCTCTGCGTTCGTGTGTATTATAAATAAATACATATATATATATATATATATATATATATATATATATATATATATATATATATATATGAAAAAAACAAGAGAAATACATATACAAGAGTAATTTATTGAATTATACAATTCAAAGCTTTTCGTTGGCAAACAGTACCAACATCTTCCGAAATGATAAAGAAAATCTAACACACTCTTGTATGTGCTTGATTTTCTTTATTATTATTGATGGTTTTGGTACTGTTTCCCAAAGAAAAGCTTTGAATTGTATAATTATTTTTGTATTTGTATTTTTCTTGTTTTTTCATTGTTACCGTATATTTTGTTATTTATTATATATATATATATATATATATATATATTGTAATTGAGCAACATATTACAGTAACTAATAACACCCTTTTTCTTTATGTTTTCCTAAAATGTGCTAAAATGTTCAAGACTACTCAGAAATGGAAAATAGCAAAACAGACTTCGAATTCATTATAAACAGTAAACGTGTTGCTATCAAATAGTTGTTTATTTTTAACAAAATAAATATATAAACGCATTCACAGGGTATACGAGCAACGCAACCAAAAAGTTTGACTCCCAATAGGGCGAGTTAGTCCATGGGGATTTTGACCTCCAAGGTCGACGTAGCCTGTGCAAGTGGGTAGGCCTAAGTGATGGGCGTTTAGCGCGTACTGCTGCGCATTACCATCCTCGAGTACCGTATGGCTCGTATTACAAACTCTAACCCATATGTGCTAGAAATATCAGCGTAAAGACGAGCTTTTGTAAGAATGTTTGTGAGCACAATTAGTGAAATATTATTCTTTCATAAGTGACAAAATTTGTGGTTGCATATTTTATTAATTGAGAGATATCCACTATTCAAATTTTTTATTAAAGTATATCAAAATATTTATGAACTTATGTCTACAAAAAATGTGTTCAAATTCATGTATGTTTAACTCTTCATTCGGGAGTTATTTTAGAATATAAAAAAATTTTTCAAGTCAGTTTCTACTTAAGTTAAAAAACATTTTTTTAAAAATTTCTTTTTACTTTATAATTTAAACTAATATAAATTATAAATATGTATATACATATTTCAGAATAACAACATTAAGTGGTAACATAAAAAGCGAATTTCTTTGCCATTTTCCATTTTCTGTTCTATGGTGTACGGTGTTGGACTATTATTTTTGTTTGTTACCATTTATACGCTTTTTTTTGTGGCTTGCATTGTGTAGTAGTTTCTTTTCGCTTTCCTTTCGCATTGTCCGTTGTGAAGCAAGGTTCGATACCGGTAATCCATTTTGTTTGTTTATTTTATTATTTTCACTCATTTTTAATCTTAGAGCATTATTTATGATATAGTGTGGTAAGCATGGCAACTTTTTAAGGTTGTGGAACCATTGTTTCGACGACAACCAGATGGGTGCAAACAAAAATTCATATACTTCTTTGAGATATACAATTCTAGCTAAGGAAAGTTGGCTCATGGCCAAAAGCGCAGGACTTTATCATGAGGATACTCATTTCCTGTCCGAACTAGACCCCTCAAAGTTTTATAATATAATTATTGGATAAATATTTGAAAAATTGTGTTAACATCAAATAATAGTCATCCAGGACAGGTTAAAAAAAGTGTATTTGAACTTGATTGGATGAAAAAACGTATTTGATTGAAAATATAAAATATCTACAAGATATATATCAGGAGAGTGTGAGCTAATAGAAAGAATTTAATAAAATACGACGGTAGGGCCTACTCGAACTTGGCATAAAATCGTATAATTTAGTATCGTAGGTCTTTATATGCAAGAACGTAGTCTGTAAATAGTTCTTTGAATATTAATTTTAGATTGGATTAAAGTAAATATTTTTACGTGATAAAAGAAATAAAAAATAAGAAATTTAAAAAAAAAACTAGTTTTAATGGGTCTGGAGCGATTATTTATTTGGAAAACTTTTTAACAACTAATTTTTTGGCCTTTTTCAATCATAAATAATCATAATAGTAGGCTTACTTCTATTAGTTTTTGAAGCAATGATAAAGTTTTGAAAATAAAATTATTCCGAAATGAGTCAACAATGAAAAATTTATTGTTAGGAGAGGCAGAAAAATATACTCAAATGTATACAAATATTCCTAACAGAAGTGAATGCGAATATAATAATTATTTCAGTCATTTTCTATACAATGAAAATCTTTGTATACTTTGATAGTATACAGTGAACATCTTTTCACCTTTGAAGATGACTGCTCTACAATTGAAACGTACTAAATGTTTTGAGTTTTAAAAAAATTATAATAATCAGGGGTTAAGGAGGTTTTATTTATTGAAATTAAAAATGGCTTCACAGTTACTTCAATTTGTTGACGAAATAATTTTACTTTAGGCCTAATACCCTACGACAGTCCAGATAAATATGTGTGCTTGCAAAGTCCCATAAGAGGACATTCTTGTGATTTAGGTCTTTATATTTTCAACTAACCTACTAGCCCAGTTTGATAGTTTTAAATAACTATTTTTACGGTATCATTGTTGAATGTGTTATATCAATATGTTTTTGATAAAATACTTACATTAACTGTAACAGACTCAGGTCATTCATTTTCCCGCACTTGGCGACGTATTTCCGCGACGACCCAAGGCGAAGGAAATTCTTAAAGGGAACTGAATAGTTCTGCTTCAATGACTCACTTAACAAATTAATGTCGCAAAGGTGAGCGGTCAGTGACCGGAAAATCAACGTAGGCCTAATTGTCGAAGCTGGCCTTGTCGACCGGGGATTCTTCACTGATGAAGCGAGATTTATTTGGCACAGTCGAAATTCCAATCTATTTACTGCAACAATAATGTACTCGCCTGAACAGGTTGTTTTCGTTTTCCAGAGGTTTCTAACCTTAGATATGCTGTGATTTCGGCTCATTAGCTACCGTAAAGAACTGAGCCTATGGATGACGTATTGCTTAGAAATCCATTGATTTGTGATCAAACTTTAAACATTATTTATTAATTGAAATAAATAAATATTGCTCCCATTACGTTTTCTGCTATCAATATACAGGTTATATATATATATATATATATATATATATATATATATATATATATATTTATATATAAGAAAACCTCTCATATCCGGTTCAATGGAGCGACAACCTGCCGGATAACGAAAAATCCGTATATGGGAGGGATTATGAAATGATATACGTTTGTACCCCGTAATCACAACCATTCCAATTGGAAATAGATGAATGATTGTTTCAAGTAAATAAATTACACTTATTCTTCAATAAGATTGTAATAAGGCCTATATGTTTATTAGGATTGTACGTAGGACTGTAAGTACAATTTAGTTATATGCTGTATGTACAGTTACTTAATACTGCACTGAACAAACATAGGTCAATTTAGGTAAAAAGATGTATGGCGGTTTACTTTATTCATTGAACACGTTTATTTAATAATATATCCTTCCACCTTCGAAAAAATAAACTATCGGCTGCTGTTGCTTTGTTTTGTTGTTCGACGTACTCGATCAGCTGGTCAAATGCATTGGAAAGCTTCGTTATGCGTAAAGGTTAGCTTCCGTCACCTTCGGCAAGCAATGGCTGTGTGCTCACTAAGTCTCTAATATAATAATTCGCGGAATAAAGATGCCTAATTTGTTTTCATATTACGTCCGAATATCGGAGGTTCCGGACATGAGAGCCGGATATGAGGTTTTACTCGTACTGTATGTGTTACCTTCTGTCCATGTGTATATGACTGAACTCCTCATAAATGGTTCGACAGATTTTTATGGAATTTTGTGTACGTGACTAAGTTGATTCGGAGAAGGTTTAAATTCACAGTTTGACCCGCTAAGCAGCATTACGATCGCGTTTTAGATTTGTGTGCATGACTTTTTCACATATCAGTTTTACGTAAATGCAACTACATTTCTGACCTAGATTCAGTCACATTTAAATCGACCTATTAGATGCAACAAATAATAATCAATACATTGTGGTAATCACGCTATGATGTACAGCTGATACTTAAATTACGTGGAAATAAGATTTCCAGAACAATTTTTATATGTGTTTCGGTTAGTTTGCGTAACCGAACCCACTTACCTGGATCCAACTAATTAGAAACTCGAGCCTTTGAAATGGCTCTCTTTTCCTAGGAGTTTCGGAAAGGAGACGAAATCGTAGATTCGCCACGACCAGGGATTTGGTAACCGGTCTGGCCATACTGTAAGGTTTTCGGTCTCCAACATACAGTTACACTGGAGTCGTGACACCAAACCCGCCGTGTTTAGGATGACCTTGGTCAACTGACAACGGGAGTCACGAGTTTCAGGTTGGTATCGTGTCGGTATCAGTTACACTAGGCTGGAACTTGCACTAGTACTCTCCCCCTTCGGTGAGGTCAGTGAAGATGCTGAACAAGACGGAAGACGGTATCTCTTCTACTCGTCAGTCAGGGTTTCTGAGCTGACTCCGAGATAATCTCTTAAAGGACTCCGTTAAGGTGGAATAAGTCTCACCAGGAGGCGAGTTATGGGTAGGACTATGATGAGGTGTGAAGCTCTTCCGGTATGGAATTTAAAGAGTTTTATACTTATTCAAAATATAACTGTAATTTTTCCTATTATTTGTAAACTTACTTGATGATAGTGCCGTACAAGGAGAGTTTATAAGGGGGTAGAATATTAAATCCCCTAAAGTTTATACTGAAAAATACGGTGGAAAAGCGGCCAGGCACGTAAAATTTTCAACAAATTGACAAATGTGTCGCTTTGTATTATGGGAATGTTATATAAATATATATATAAATACCAAGTAAGATTCTTGTTTAAGTACATAAGTGAAAGTGATAAGTGTATACAAGAAAACAGTGTTGCATAATCTACAAATATATATATATATATATATATATATATATATATATATATATATATATAAATGAATGTGTGTATGTATGTATGAACCTAATGCATTACTAAACCACTGATCCGATCTCCATGATACTTTGCGAAATTGTTGAGTACATTCCTCGGAAAGTTACTGGCGACATAACAAATTTTTTCCAACATGTAAATTTTAAGTTTCAAAATAGCATAAAATATGACTTTATATCTTTTCTCATCTTAAGACAT
Organism: Prosapia bicincta; assembly: GCA_036971475.1. Classification (NCBI taxonomy): domain Eukaryota; kingdom Metazoa; phylum Arthropoda; class Insecta; order Hemiptera; family Cercopidae; genus Prosapia; species Prosapia bicincta. The sequence goes on along the minus strand of JBAIZL010000006.1, from coordinate 33,457,032 downwards.
TTCACTGAATTCATACAAAATTTTGGTTGCCAGGCAAAACTCAACAATCTAAAATTATTTTTAACATATTTCAAATAATATACAAAATATATTGTACATCCGAGTGCACTTCAATAAATAGCATTCAATCAAGAACTTCTATTGTCACACTTTTCTCGATCGACTACTATAAGTTAGCTGTTATTATGTAAATTAAAGACTAAATTAAGTTAAACTAATGTTAGCAGGTTATTAATTGACTTTTAGGAGATACGAAGTTCGCAGGTCAGCTAGTATATATATATATATATATATATATATATATATATATATATATGTGTGTGTGTGTGTGTGTGTGTGTGTGTGTGTGTGTGTGTGTGCGCGTGTGTGTGTGTGTGTGTGTGTGTGTGCGCGCGTGTGTATGGGTGTGTGTGTTTCATCTCTACCAGTACAACCTTTACAGCCGAAAGATCAATTCCAATTTAAAGACACTAAAAACATATTTGCAAAACTTATTCGAACCAAATCGAACACCGAGATTAGCCCTCGTGTCCATTCACCGTAAAATCGCGTTGCAGAACAAATTATTGTATGTTTGCAAAGACAGTCAAAGACTAGGCCTTATTTTGTATATTTATTTTTGTTAATACCTATAATATTACCTCGTATAATATTAGTGTAGGCATTTTATGTAAAGTAAACCTAATTTAGTTCTAACAATTGTTAAAACAAAATAAAAGTTGAATCGTGTTTATGTTGTTTCACGGATATATTTAATTCTCAGAACGCCACGCCCCGAGTCCCTGGCAAACCTCTGCCTTTGTATAATAAGATTTAACTCTTGGCTATATTCCTGCTTTATATTAAGGCCTATTGTAAGCTATCGTGAATAATGGAGAAATCGATATATAAGTCTTCAAATAGCTTTTTCTATTGTAACCTTTCAAGTAATGTGGTTGAATTTTATTTGTTAATAATCAATAGAATCTCTTGAGTAAAATTTAGTAGCCTATCAAATTCTGCCGGATAGAAATTCTTTGGGGACTAATTTATCAACCTAAACAGGTTCGAGGGTAAGTATTCACCATTTATATAATAAACGTATATTATTAATATTACTATCAAAATGATGATAACAACGAAAAGTAAAACCTTTTCGTACCTTCTAAAACTTATGCATAAACTCCGCCACATTTACTGCCTTAGGCTAGTTTACTACCACATTAAATGTGGCCGATAAAGTAGATCCTACTGGTATTCTTTTTCAGTGTGTTGAATGTGTGATTTTTTACTTCCTGAAAAACAATATAAAATTGAATTCTTAAACGTAAGTGAAATCATTATTTTTTTAGAATATATTGTGACTAAGCATTAAAAAAAAAATTGGGGTTGGAAAACACCAATGGGAACAAACACTTGAGACTTGAAAATATTCTTTCGGGGAACATTGACTTTGTTAAATATTAAAATGGTACAATAGCCTTCTTAAACATGCTTCTTAGATATTTTAACTGTAAATCATTATGAGTAAGAAATATTGCTAATGCCTGTATATAAAAATAAACCTTTAACGTTTTGATTAAAAGGTGAAGAGAACTTACAGAACGTAAAAAAACTACAGATAAAAGAAAAACAGTACACCAAATAGAAACCTAAAAATTACTTCAGGTAAAAGGTAATGAGAAATTTACAAAAAATCTAAACAAAACACCACATAAAAGTTAAATAAATTCACATAAAAGGTTACAAAACTGCAAATAAAATCTGAATAGAATCCTGCATTAATGCTAAACAGAACTCCAGAGTAAATCTAAACAAAACACCACATAAAAGTTAAATAAATTCACATAAAAGGTTACAAAACTGCAAATAAAATCTAAATAGATTCCTGCATTAAAGCTAAACAGAACTCCAGAGTAAATCTAAACAAAACACCACATAAAAGTTAAATAAATTCACATAAAAGGTTACAAAACTGCAAATAAAATCTAAATAGATTCCTGCATTAAAGCTAAACAGAACTCCAGACTAAATCTAAACAAAACACCACATAAAAGTTAAATAAATTCACATAAAAGGTTACAAAACTACAAATAAAATCTAAATAGAATCCTGCATTAATGCTAAACAGAACTCCAGAGTAAATCTAAACAAAACACCACATAAAAGTTAAATAAATTCACATAAAAGGTTACAAAACTGCAAATAAAATTTGAAAATAGAATCCTGCATTAATGCTAAACAGAACTCCAGACTAAATCTAAACAAAACACCACATAAAAGTTAAATAAATTCACATAAAAGGTTACAAAACTGCAAATAAAATCTAAATAGAATCCTGCATTAATGCTAAACAGAACTCCAGACTAAATCTAAACAAAACACCACATAAAAGTTAAATAAATTCACATAAAAGGTTACAAAACTGCAAATAAAATTTAAATAGAATCCTGCTTTAATGCTAAACAGAACTCCAGAGTAAATCTAAACAAAACACCACATAAAAGTTAAATAAATTCACATAAAAGGTTACAAAACTGCAAATAAAATCTAAATAGAATCCTGCATTAATGCTAAACAGAACTCCAGAGTAAATCTAAACAAAACACCACATAAAAGTTAAATAAATTCACATAAAAGGTTACAAAACTGCAAATAAAATTTAAATAGAATCCTGCATTAATGCTAAACAGAACTCCAGACTAAATCTAAACAAAACACCACATTAAAGTTAAATAAATTCACATAAAAGGTTACAAAACTGCAAATAAAATCTAAATAGATTCCTGCATTAAAGCTAAACAGAACTCCATAGTAAATCTAAACAAAACACCACATAAAAGTTAAATAAATTCACATAAAAGGTTACAAAACTGCAAATAAAATCTAAATAGAATCCTGCATTAATGCTAAACAGAACTCCAGAGTAAATCTAAACAAAACACCACATAAAAGTTAAATAAATTCACATAAAAGGTTACAAAACTGCAAATAAAATCTAAATAGATTCCTGCATTAAAGCTAAACAGAACTCCAGAGTAAATCTAAACAAAACACCACATAAAAGTTAAATAAATTCACATAAAAGGTTACAAAACTGCAAATAAAATCTAAATAGATTCCTGCATTAAAGCTAAACAGAACTCCAGACTAAATCTAAACAAAACACCACATAAAAGTTAAATAAATTCACATAAAAGGTTACAAAACTACAAATAAAATCTAAATAGAATCCTGCATTAATGCTAAACAGAACTCCAGAGTAAATCTAAACAAAACACCACATAAAAGTTAAATAAATTCACATAAAAGGTTACAAAACTGCAAATAAAATTTGAAAATAGAATCCTGCATTAATGCTAAACAGAACTCCAGACTAAATCTAAACAAAACACCACATAAAAGTTAAATAAATTCACATAAAAGGTTACAAAACTGCAAATAAAATCTAAATAGAATCCTGCATTAATGCTAAACAGAACTCCAGACTAAATCTAAACAAAACACCACATAAAAGTTAAATAAATTCACATAAAAGGTTACAAAACTGCAAATAAAATTTAAATAGAATCCTGCTTTAATGCTAAACAGAACTCCAGAGTAAATCTAAACAAAACACCACATAAAAGTTAAATAAATTCACATAAAAGGTTACAAAACTGCAAATAAAATCTAAATAGAATCCTGCATTAATGCTAAACAGAACTCCAGAGTAAATCTAAACAAAACACCACATAAAAGTTAAATAAATTCACATAAAAGGTTACAAAACTGCAAATAAAATTTAAATAGAATCCTGCATTAATGCTAAACAGAACTCCAGACTAAATCTAAACAAAACACCACATTAAAGTTAAATAAATTTACATAAAAGGTTACAAAACTGCAAATAAAATCTAAATAGAACCCTGCATTAATGCTAAACAGAACTCCAGAGTAAATCTAAACAAAATACCACATAAAAGTTAAATAAATTCACATAAAAGGTTACAAAACTGCAAATAAAATCTAAATAGAATCCTGCATTAATGCTAAACAGAACTCCAGACTAAATCTAAACAGAACACCACATAAAAGTTAAAGAAATTCACATAAAATGTTAAAAAACTGCAAATAAAATCTAAATGAAATCCTGCATTAATGCTAAACAGAACTCCAGACTAAATCTAAACAGAACACCACATAAAAGTTAACGAAATCCACATAAAAGGTTACAAAGCTCCAAATAAAATCTAAATAGAATCCTGCATTAATGCTAAACAGAACTCCATATAAAATATAAACAGAACACCCCATAAAAACTAAACAAATCCACAAAGAACCTAAACGAAATTTCAAATAAAATCTAAATAGAATCCTGCATTAATGCTAAACAGAACTCCATATAAAAGTTAAAGTAATCCCCATAAAAGGTTACAAAACTCCAAATAATATCTGAATACAATCCTGCATTAATGCTAAACCGAACTCCAGATAAAATGTAAACAGAACAATACAAAGAAAGACAAAAAAAACACCAAATAAAATCTAAATAGAACTTTGCATTAATGCTAAACAGAACTCTACATAAAATCTAAACAGAACACCACATAAAAGCTAAAAAAATTCACTTCAAAGCTAAAAACCTACAGATAGAAGCTGCGTAGAACTCTATGCATAAGCTTAACAGAACTCCAGATAAAAGCAAAAAAGAACGTCAAATAAAAGCAAAACAAAACTCCAGGTAATATCTTAACAAAACCTTAGATAATATTTGACCAAAAGCAAATTCTGATTTGGTAGGCATTACCACGAGAATTTAATAAACTGTATTTTGTTCCAACATACCGTCGTACAAATTAATTTTCAATTGTATATAAACCACTTAATGTTTAGACAGTCCAACCAGTTCTCGAGGTGGATTACAGCAAAGGATGTCTCAAACGTAGCTTGAATTTAAATCGATTTTTTAATAAAAAAAACATATTAAAGTTTATATTTCTGTTATAGGAGCAAAGTAATTTCTATATTTAATTTTGCGGTCATTTTGTTCTCTGCAGACGAACGTAAATTGTAACAGAATTTACTGAATTCTTTTACTGAATAGTTACAAGAGAAGTTAATTGGCATTTTAAGTGGGTTACAGTGTATTTCGTCTTCAATAACACAATCGGTCACTCGATGCCCCCCGAGGCTCTGCAGCGCCCGTTATTTTGCAATGGCTGCGAGCGAACTTACTGCAGAGTTTTTGCGATATAGTTGGAATTGAGAAGAGACTCTTGATATTTTGAAAGGACGGTTTTATGAAGTTAGCAGAGATTATACTTTTATGTTGTGGGCAAGCTCATCAACTGGATGATTGACTAACATGTTTACTTCGCTGTTTTATAAATGTCTTTACTCTCTAGGCTATATATATATATATATATATATATATATATATATATATGTACTGTAAATATATATACGATTGTTTGTATGTATGGGCCTTATGCGTTACCAAACCACTGATCCGATCGCAATGAAGCTTTGGGAAATCGTTGAAGGATTTCAATTCCTGAGAAGATGTCTGGCAACATAACAATTTTTTGCAACATGTAATTATTAAGTGCCAAAATAACATGAAATATGACTTGCTACCTTATCTTGAGAAATTTCGTTGAAATCACTCAGAATTTCGGTTGCTAAGCAACAATTGACAAATTTAAAACCATTTTCCAGCACATTTCATACAATTGAAGGAAACAAATTGTTTATCCGAATTCCCTTCAATAAATAGCATTCAATCAAGAACTTTTATTGTTACACTTTTCTCGATCAAGTACTATAAAATCAGCTGTTATTATGTTCAGAAAATACTAAAACAAGTTCAGCTAAACACGCTATTCAGTGACATAGGCGACGCGAAGTGCAGGGTCAGTTAGTCTCTCTCTCTCTCTCTTCATATATATATATATATTTATATATATATATATATATATATATATATATATATATATATATATATGTGTGTGTGTGTGTGTGTGTGTGTGTGTGTGTGTGTGTGTGTGTGTGAGTACTGTAAATAAATATATATATATATATATATATATATATATATATATATATATATATATATATATATATATATATATACGATTGTTTGTATGTATGTTCCTTATGCGTTACCAAACCACTGATCCGATCGCAATGAAGCTTTGGGAAATCGTTGAAGGATTTCAATTCCTGGGAAGATGTCTGGCAACATAACAATTTTTTTGCAACATGTAATTATTAAGTGCTAAAATAACATGAAATATGACTTGCTACCTTATCTTGAGAAATTTCGTTGAAATCACTCAGAATTTCGGTTGCTAAGCAACAATTGACAAATTTAAAACCATTTTCCAGCACATTTCATACAATTGAAGGAAACAAATTGTTTATCCGAATTCCCTTCAATAAATAGCATTCAATCAAGAACTTTTATTGTTACACTTTTCTCGATCAAGTACTATAAAATCAGCTGTTATTATGTTCAGAAAATACTAAAACAAGTTCAGCTAAACAAGCTATTCAGTGACATAGGCGACACGAAGTGCAGGGTCAGTTAGTCTCTCTCTCTCTTCATATATATATATATATATATATATATATATATATATATATATATATATCGCAAGATGCATTCTTGTGTATTAATAAAGAAATAAGTCAAAATACAAATACAAGAATTATTATTGAATTTACAATTCACAGTTTTTCGTTGGCAAATAGTACCAACATCATCAGGAATAATAAGCAATTATGATTCAATTGGAATTTTAATTGCTTAATATTCCTGATGATGTTGGTCCTGTTTGCCAACGAAAAGCTTTGAATTGTAAATTAAATAATAATTCTTGTATTTGTGTTTTGACTTATTTCTTTATATGTATATATATATATATATATATATATATATATATATATATATATATATATATTTATTTATTTATTTATTTATTAACTAATTATTAAATTAAAAATATTTAAGAAACAAGAATACTTTTAATACTTATATTATTCAAAGCTTTTCGCCGATAAAACAGTACCAGCATTTTCAGGAAAAATAATTATCTAACAAAATATTTTTACAAAAATTAAATCATATGTACTACAAACAACCATATGTTTATAAATATATAAACATATGTATATATATATATATATATATATATATATATTTATACATTTACATATACATATAATACATGGATGATGGATTATACATATCAAATAATAATGGTTTAAATATTGACGAAATATTAAAATGTATAAATAATAAACACAAAAATATAAAATTTACTCATGAATTCGAATAAAAAATAAACTAAATTATTTAGGTATTACAATTACTAGAAACAATGACAAATTTTAATGTAATATATATATATATAGAAAACCAACGCAGACAGATCAAATAATTCCAAATTATTCAAATCATCCATATAACCAAAAGAATGCAGCGCTGTATAATTAATTATATAGAATGTACAAAATACCAATGAACTAGAATGATCAAATGAAAGAGAAAAATATAATATGTCAAATTGGTTTAGAAAATGGATATAAAAGGGAAACTATAGATAAATTAAATAATAACATATTAAGAAAACAGAAAATCGACAATACGTTTGTACATTATGCGAGAGAAAAATTTGGACAACTTTTACATTCACTGGTAACGAAATAAACAAAATTACAAGATTATTTAAAAAACAAATTAACAAATTACTTACAATACTGATAATAAAATTAAAAAATTAATAAACAATAACAATAATCAATATAATATGCACGAAAGAAATGTAGTATATAATGTAAGATGTCAAGATTGTAATAAATTATATGTAGGACAAACAAAAGAGAAATTAAAAGAATGATACAAAGAATGTTTAAACGCTTATATTAAACCAAATATATACAAATCAAATTTAGCTACTCATTATAATAATAATGGACACGAGTTTCCTGAAATAGAAAATATGAAATTAATAAAAGAATTGTAAACATAAAGTTAAAGACAGATTAATTAATGAGCAAATTCAAGTGAGATCAAGGCACAAAACTATTTATAAGGTCATTGATGTTGAAGAAAAAGTTACATAAAGTGTAATACTTATAAAGAAATGGTTGTTTGTAGTACATATGATTTAATTTTTATAAAAAAATTTTGTTCGATAATTATTGTTCCTGAAGATGCTGGTACAGTTTTATCGGCGAAAAGCTTTGAATAACTTACTTCTTACTTCTTATTACGAGCTTCCAAGGTTGGCCTCGATGGCTCGATGTCTCCTATACACACACTCTGCCAATGGCCAGAAACAACTTTCTTTCAAGATTCTGTCCAGGGTACATTCCCGTCCTAGATGTTTTATCAAGGGACTCCTTGTTGCTGCTGTTACAGGACACTTCAAAAGTAAGTGCTCTAATGTTTCCTCTTCTTGCTTGCACACTCCACAGATAGAGTCGTTAGTAATATGAAACCTTTTCAAATATGTATTGAAAAGAAGGTGAATCTTCTTTTGTGAGTGAACCAGGAATTTCAAGATTGGTTTTTATTGGGATTCGAAGCCAGGGTTGTTGTTCCAAAACAACTGGAATTTTTCCTGATTCCATTGTGTTTAATGATTCGCAGGGTTTGTTATGATGGTAGAACAGTGACTGTCGGATGTTAGTTACCAATGCAATGTTAGAAGGAGTGTTAAGCGAAATTGTTTTCATCTGAAAATGTTTCTTCCACATTCTGTTTTTTATATATAAGTCAAAGGGCATGACTGACAGTTCAATTTCCATAGACTGTATACTTGTGGTTTTTGGACAACCCAAACAAATCCTCAGAGATGAGTTCTGTAATATTTGTAATTTTCGAATATGAGTTTCAGCTGTTCCACCCCAAACTTCACAACAATACATGATTTTTGATCTTACAAAGGACAAATAAAAATTCCTTAATATATATGTATCTGCTCCCCATGCCCTGCTGGCTATAACTTTCAACGCTTTTATTCTATTTGAACATTTGTCCGCTATGAAATGGAGATGTTCTTTCCACAGTAGTTTTGGATCCAGTTTAATACCCAGAAGTACAGGATTTGGGTTATGCCGCAGTACGTTTCCATTTAAGTTTATAACTGGTTTATAGTTTGTGTGCGAGTATCGCCTGGAGAAGAAGCATACTTCAGTTTTTGATATTGAAATGGTTAGTCCCCATTTTTCAGACCACTCAGAGATTTTGTTAAGTGCCTTTTCCAGTTGGTGAGTAGAAGCAGTTGGGTCTTTATCAGTGGCCCAGATAGTGACATCATCTGCAAAAATAGCCATGCCGATGCCTGGAAGGTCTATATTCCCTAAATTTTGCATCATTATGTTAAAAAGAGTAGGACTAATGACTGACCCCTGTGGTATTCCGTTTAGAGTACATTCTTCTTCAGAGTAGGTATCATTGATCTTAGTTTTAATTTTCCTATCCTTAAGGAAGTCTACAATGTATTTCAATATCCTCCCTTTTAAACCGATTTCCATACACTGCGAAATAATAGATATGCGTGAGACCTTATCAAAGGCGGCTTCGAAATCGATGAACACCGCTGATGTACACATTTTGTTTGAGAATCCGGTATATATACTTTCTGTAAAGTTTAGTAAAGCATCACAGGTGCTTCGTTTAGGTCTGAACCCGAAAAGACATGAACCCAGCAGATTATAATTTTCAAGCCTCCAAGTTAAGCGGTTATTAACCAGTCTCTCCAAAAGTTTACCGAGACATGATGTCAAGGCTATAGGCCTGTAAGAAGAAGCAAGTTCAGGAGATTTTCCTGGTTTTACAAGTGGAATAATTATAGCCTGTTTCCATTTTTGTGGCATGTTACCTGTTTCCCAGATTTGTGTAAAATTGCATCTTATTTCTTCCATAAATGACTCAGAACAATGCTGTAACATTAAATTATGAATGTTATCTTCTCCTGGCGTAGATGACTTCAATTGTGCTACTGCAGCCTTCATTTCAGTTTCTGTGAAAGGTTTATCACAGATATCTGTTTGGGAAATTGCTTCATTCAAAGTTGTAAGAAAGCTCTTTTTCTCATTCTTCAGATGAGTCGGCCAATTTTCCTCAATACCTGACTTTTTGACATATAATTTGTTGAATACATTAGCAATGTCATTATCATTAGTAGTTATGATCCCATCCGGATTTGTTGTCTGATAGATTTTATTATCTGAATTGCTTTAAATCTTTTCCATACAGCTGAGCAAGGTGTGTTTGAGTTGATGCTACCTATGAAGTCATGCCAAGAGGTCCTTTTAGCCTCTTTTATAGCTCTCTTACATTTAGCCGATGCCTGGTTGTATTTGCTTCTATTTTCGGGTGTTCTAAATTTCTTCCACATTTTTCTGGCTTTTTGTCTTTCTGATCTAAGGAGGGATATTCTCTTATTCCACCAAATGTTACTAGGCTTTTGTTTATTTTTATTTACCTTAATGCTAGGGATACTTTCCGAGGCAGCAATCATTAGTTTCTGTACAATGTTTTCTGTATTACTTTCTGTGCAGTTTACTGTGCTATTAGTAAGATGTCTAAATAGGGGCCAATTTGCATCCTTTATTTTATGTTGCGTAGTAATAATTCTATGTGTATTAACATTTCTCTCTTTACTGTCGATATTAAAATATACTGGGAAGTGGTCACTAATTAGATCTTTACCCACATACCAATTACTGATTATGTCTAACAGATCTGGAGAAGACAGGGTAAGGTCCAATGTACTCAATGATCCTGTACTTGGTGACTGTATGTTGGTTCCTTGTTTTTGTTTACAAGTACCAAATTGGAGTTCACAATAAATTCGTAAAATATTAGGCCATTCCTGTTGTCATTTCCTTTATTCCAAATGCCATGTCTAGCATTAAAATCACCCATGATAAGGAGACATTTATCTGAAATCAGTAATTTTTGAAGTTCCTCATCAGTTACTAATTGATTAGGAATATATACGTTGACTACTCTTATATTAATATCTTGGTTAATTGTTATGTCACAGCTAAGTGCTTCCATATTTGTGGTGGTGATAGATTGATGACTTCTAACAACTATAGATGTATGTATCAAAGTTATGACACCCCCACCTCTGCCATTTGCTCGTGAATTGTTAAAAATATTAAAATTCTTGAAACGAGGGTGCCGCTTTTCGTCTACAGGCAACCATGCCTCTTGAACACATATAACCTTAGCATTACTCAAATCCAATTCTTGTTTCAACTCTTCTATTTTATTCATCAAGGAGCGGGCATTCCAGTGCAAAAATTTCTGAGGTTGATATTTAATGTATGAATTATGCAGGTCTTTTGTTTCTCTCTCACGTTCATTAAAGTTTGTACCCAATGATATATGTTGTTTCATCTTCTCATCTTTTGACTTTTTCTTCATTTGGATATGCATTTCTACTGCCTGCTTTCTGCTATGACACCATAATTCGATTCTTTTGTTTTTTCCCACTCCTCGATTTCTCATAATAATATTTCTATCTATTCCATATAATTCTCTTACACATTCAATGTGCTCGTCCTTGATATTCCAGATGTTTACTTTAAGACGATCAGGATGATTATTTCTTTGCTTATTATAACAGAAAGCAGTCCCCACCCGGAGATCCGATTGGGGGACTAATACTCCGGAATGTTTTACTCTCTGATTCATTCTGCCATATTTGTGTATGTATTAGGGGGCTGCAGTGGTCTTATGCAGCTTCTGTGGACACCTCTTAGTTCACTTAGGTTTGCTTAAGCTAATGGAATTCCAAGTTTAAGCCCCCTCACCGCGTCAAGGTGAGTGTCCACGAGGGGGAAAGCTTTGAATAATATATGTATTAAAAGTGTTCTTGTTTTGAAATAGTTTTAATTTATTAACTATATTACAAGAAAACATGTCACCATATTTAATATATTAATATATATATATATATATATATAATATATAATATTTGTGTGTGTGTGTGTGTGTGTGTGTGTGTGTGTGTGTGTGTGTGTGTGTGTGTGTGTGTGTGTGTGTGTGTGTGTGTGTGTGTGTAAATGCTTGTCTGTATGTTCGTATGAGCCTTATGCAATACTAAACCCCTGATCCGATCGTCATGAAACTTCGGGAAATTATTGAGTACATTCCTTGGAAGCTTTCCGGCATAGTATGTCTCAGGGGCGTAGCCAGGGGTAAAATGTCCCCCCATGCCAATTAATTTCAGCAGAAAAATATTAGCCTATAAAACGGCGGTAGGTTTATAGCAAAACAGCTTCCCGTCGACAATTTTTTTAAACGTGTAAACTTTAGGTTCCAAAATAGCATAAAATATGATTTTCTATCTTATCTTATCTTTAAACATTTCATTGGATTCGTTCCAAATTTTGGTTCCTAAGCAACACCAAACAAATTTAAATTATTTACCAAAACATTTCAAAGCCATTTCTGTACAATTATTATTATGTTAATAATATAATAAATTAAGTTTAGCTAAAGTTTACACACTATTCAGTGACTTTTAGATGGTACGAAATTGGGTCAGCTGGTATATATATATATATATATATATATATATATATATATATATATATATATATATATATATATATATATATATATATATATAAGAATGTTTGTATGTATATATGTAAATATGAGCCTTATGTATATATATGTATAAGAAAGTTTGTATGTATGAGCCTTATGCATTACTAAACCACTGATCCTATCGCCATGAGTACTTTGGGAAAATGTTGAGTACATTCCTGGGATGGTTTTCGGGTTAGTTAGTCTCAGGAGCGTAGCCAGGGGGCAAGTGACCCCCCCAAACCAATTATTTACAGCAGAAAAATATTAACCTATAAAACGGCGCTAGGGTTTATAGCAAAACAGCTTCCCGTCGACATTACAATTTTTTTAAACATGTAATTTGTAGGTGCCAAAATAGCATAACATATGATTTTTTATTTGTCTTATCTTAAAAAA
>JBAIZL010000006.1:33354056-33434056 GCA_036971475.1 Prosapia bicincta | reverse complement strand
AAAAGCTTTGGATATAAATTAATAAATATTCTTGTATTTGAATAACCTATGTTGTTTTAAATTATTAAACAAGAAAACGTATTTTATATTTATATATATATATATATATATATATATATATATATATATATATATATATATATACAATTAAATGACACTTTTATAAACGAGAATTTTTTTTTAAATTCTTCTTTATGAAACTGTTATCTAATTGTGTAGGTGCCTATATATAAAACAAGAAAAAGAAATTCATCCAAGGATTACAATACATATACAGTATATATATATATATATATATATATATATATATGTGTGTGTGTGTGTGTGTGTGTGTGCGTGTGTGTGTGTGTGTGTGTGTGTGTGCGTGTGCGTGCGTGTGTGTGTGTGTGTGTGTGTGTGTGTGTGTGTGTGTGTGTGTGTGTGTGTGTGTGTGTGTGTGTGTGTGTGTGTGTGTAAAAGATTGTTGTAGAAGGAAGTACGGAGTGGAGAGTTGAGAAGGGAGTTAATAGAGATAAGAAAGGAAAGAGAGTGGGGGGAGGGTGATAAAAAAAAGTGGACGCAATAGTAAAAGAAACCTAAAGTAATAAAATATTATAAAGAATATTTTTTCTCCTTACTTGACTCGTTTTCTAGCAACCTTCTCCTGCATTTCTTAGTACTTTGATAACGAATTGATAACCCTGACCATTATAGAGGGAACTATTGTAATGTTTAACCAGTTATTTTGTAAAACAAATACTTTTGCAAAGTAAAAATAATAGCTATACTTCTGTAATGATTTAAAATTTAATATTTTATGTTGTGTTTTTGTGTATTCTTTCTGAAGTTTCAACGAAAATTAATGGATTCAACATAACAATAAATTAATTTACTATTTAATTATTAATAATTAATCAAGCACGCTATATTAGCTTTTCTTAAGTCCGGGAGAGAGAAACCAATTGCGCCTAACTGATCAAAAGATCCCAGATAGCTTGCCTTAGCAACTGGGCGGGTCCACGGGTGGAACGGCCTACAGATATGTAGGTGACTTGTAAATAAGGATTCCGGAAGGTTTCTGAATAAGCAGGCCCGGACCAAGGCATGGTTCAAAGGTGAGGAATTATCCCTCCTCGTCAGTCAACCGGTTGGGTGTGGTAGAAATAACCGCTCTGACTGGAGACTGGGCTGGTTGAGAATTAAGTCCTTACAATGCTACTCTCACCTCCCAGGTGAACCAAGGGCAATGCGGCTGTGAAGTATGGGCGGGAAACTACCCTAACGACACAGTTGTAACAAAAGAGAGTAAACCAGGATGTTCGCTCCATGATCAACAGTTAATAATGTCCTGAACTTGGGGTGTGCTTCAAGGTCAGTGACTGAATACCCAATCCAAGGTGGAAGGCATCGTGCCGATGGATGAATGGCTGCAGGGTATAAAATGCAGTAGCACACGATCCCCTTGAGGAACCAGACAAAACCTCATTGTATGTTGTCTTGCCAGGGCAGTGGGGGTTCTGCTCTGGTTGACCGTTCTTTCCCCCATACTTGGGAAGCTAATGGACCAAGTAAGTACACAAATTGATGTTGAGTCTGCACAGACATCGGGAGCCAATGAGACGGCAAACCGTGAGTCTGTAGCATATGTGTCAACGGCAACCACCAGTGGGGGTGCGGGAGCGGCTACCAAGCTGCCGACTGCAGAATTCCGTGAATTCCGTGAGTGGAGCGCCCAGAAGGCGGCTCCGAAGAGATCAGGCGAGAGCAGCGGGAGGGCCAATAATCCTGAGCACACAACGCAGGGGATGCCAAAACCGAGTCGAGCATGTTAACGTCCAGGGCTTGGATGTTGTGAGGGGTGAGATGCAACAGGTGGGAAGCAATCAACCACGAGCACCAAACCTCAGCATGGAGATTGCATACTCGAACAACTGGGCTAATCTCCCAGATGTTTCGGGACATATGACTATCGAGTGCGTGGTCAAAGAACCTGTCTTGGAGATGGGCAGTGACCACCTTACTCGGACCTTTGCACCTGACCAGGCCCACCAAACTATGATGGAATGGTCAGGGTCAGTAACATCGGGAGCTCAGATCTGGTACACAGACGGCTCCAAGATGGACTTCGCCACTGGAGCGGGGGTGTATTGTAAAAACCCAAGGGTAAAACTAGTTTTTTCTTTGGGGAGGCATACCTCTGTCTTTCAGACCGAAATATATGCTATAAATGCCGGTCTAGGAGAGATAGCGAGAAGAGGAATACACAGGACCCGGATTGCTATTTTCTCTGGAAGTCTGGCAATTAAGGCACTAAACGGACATGTGGTCACCTCGGCCATAGTCAGGGAGTGCCTAAATAACCAAGAAGCCCTGGCAAGGCACAATCAAATCAAGATAGGTTGGGTACCAGGGCATAGGGGAATATTTGGAAATGAACCCGCAGATGCACTGGCCAGAGAGGGGTATTCAAGTCCCCTAATTGGACCGGAGCCGGCAGTAGGTATTTCCAAATCCATGATCAAAATTTCAGTGCGAAGATGGATGGCTGAAAGACACTGCGAACACTGGGTCAGGGCTGAAGGAATGAGTCACAGTAAGCTAACCCTTAGGAAACCTTCCTTGGAGCTGCAGGAGAGTCTCGTCTATCTGTCTAGGCAGGAATTGAGGATAGCCACAGGTCTACTCACGGGACACTGTGGACTAAGGAAACATCTGCATAATAAGGGGATCTTCAAAGATGAACCAGTGTGCAGATTATGCGGACAAGAACTGGAGACCGCCACACACATCATTTATAGATATGAAGCACTTGCCGAGAGGCGCTTCAACCTCTTTGGTGATAGCACAGCTCTGGAAGAGTATGCTGAAGGTAAAACACTAGTCAGGAAACTTCTAAACCTGGTAAGAGGGAAGGGGCTTTTTGACTAGATCAGGGTGGTAAGTACAATATACCTAAGATAGCGGTGCTTCGGGCAGTTTAAACCCGCTCCCAAGTTAATAAAAAAAAATCTTATCAAGAACTACCCGAAAATCCTAATTTGGAATTATTTAGATATAACCCTAAATAATGCCAAACTTTGTGTTGCTTTTCCTTGAATGCTATATACTTGGTAATATAACAGATTAAACATATGAAATTAATAATATACTCATCTTAATTTCTCTTAGGAATATCTCTATATATCTGAGAATATTTTTCCTAACATTACAATATTTTCCTCTGTTGACCCGTTTCGGAGTCACTTCATTTTTAAAACTTAAATCGTACTCCTCGTAAAACTACGATTTAAGTTTTGTAAAAGGGGACATTCTGAAACGCGTCAACTGAGGAAAATATTGTAGTATTAGGAAAAGTAGAAACACGTACGCAAATATATATGATTAATCATATATCGGTTTGCAAAAAGCAAATTAAAAAATAAACTGCAACGAGAGCATAATTCTTTTTGAAAATGACTTGATTCGACCCACTATACAGTAGCAAGTTTTGATACAGTTATTTCACTAACCAGCGCCGACAATAAACACAATAAATTCTGTCATAGCCGGCAACATTCTCAAACTATTCAGCCTGTTAAAAGGACTGATTCCATTCCAAGTATTCCATTGTATTCCCTATACGTTATTCAGCTACAGAGCTTCTATGCCTATTATGCCCTATAAACAATGGTTTTAAATCTAACAGCTTGTATCCAAGACTAGTTTTAATCAATGTCCAAATACCGTAAGCATGTCAATAAAATATTTCATTTTTTATTTAGTTACAAATACGCCCCGTGACAATTTATTTGTAAATTTTTAACCGTTTTAAACTAATAAAAAATTCTTACAAATACAAAAAATTAAAAACTATAACAGTTATTTAAAATTAATTTTAAATACGTAAAACAAATACGCTAAGGTTACACATATAAATTCAACTGTTTTAGAGAATATTTTATTACTAAAATAATGCTTTTATTCATTAACTAAAATGATTGATGATCACTTCTTCAATTGATGAAACGAAATAAAAATATATATTATGCAATAAAGCACTTTACAATAATGCACATTATCATCAAAGTCCTATTGTTGCATTTCCGATTGTTGTAATTATGTATCTTAACTGAGTATGTATATTGACTTTGTGGTGTCTTTCAAATACATGATTTTAAAGTTATCGTGGATGACCCAACATGTTAACATGATTTTTTAAATACATTAATTTAATTTAACTAATTAATTTTTCGAATTAATTTCTATTTTGGCACTTAATATTGTGATTATGTCATATGTATATATAGTTATACACGTTTATATTAATTGTAATTATTTAATAAAAAGTAACTAAAATCAACTTTTTCTTAGTTGACCTAATTAACAATTGACTATATATATATATATATATATATATATATATATATATATATATATATATAAATCCGAGTCCCGATTATTCGAGCTTCCGTATAATTCGAGCCTATTTCTATTTGAGTTTATATTATTTGAAAGGAAACGAGTCGGGCGTCCAAGAAATGTTTATAGCCATAAAGAAAATGAATTGGGCGTTCAAGAAATATTTATATCAATACGTCTTGTAAAGGAAATAAGTCAGGCTTCTAAGAAATGCTTATATCAATACTGTAGTTTCTCCATTGTTGTTGTTCTGCTATCGCCCATGCACGCTGTTATGTTGTGTTTGAATGTCCGTATCAGTTATGTTTTGATGACAGAAGGTCAACGGGCCATAAATATTTTTCTTTATTTAAGCTGTAAGTTTTGATAGTCGACAAATATCCCTGCACAAATGTCTAGTCTTGTGTGTGACAGATCAGAAAATAAACTCTATTGAAGCAAACAGATCAATCAAACAATGTCGACACTCATGATTAGCTGGAGTGGTCATTATTTCCGCTAATCATAAATCCGGTTTAGTCGGGATGTCACATTGATCTGGATATGAGGGATTTTACTGTATTTGGATTCGTTAGAAATCCTTCTAATACTCAGAAACCTTTTCCGTGTAGTCCGATTTTTCGGTAACGAGATTATACTGTATATATATATATATATATATATATATATATATATAACTTGTTCCTTTAACAAAACTCAAATCTTATTAAATTAATAATTAGAGTCTTAATAAATCAAAGACAATATAAAAAATTGTATTTATTTTTAATACAAATATAACAAAGATAAAACATTCTTTCATTGTACTTAATTACACCGTTTGGTCGTCAATGAAATTGGAAACAACTACACTATCTCCAACTAAATACAAAAACTTTTGTAACAATTTCAAAAGTATTGGGTTCCCTAAATACATGAAACGGCAAAGTATATGAATTGAAGTAACTTGACTGATTTAGGGGAATACTACAACCGAATTTATGTCCTCCTCTGTTGTTGACCTCCTTAGACCCCTTTACGAAATTCTGGGTGTGCTGCTGCCCTCTCCACATCAAACATTTGAAATCAGCTAAATAAATACTTTTTTTGAGTCTTGTATAGTTAGGCTTTTAAAAGTAGTCTACTTACTAATCGGCTGAATACGTGTAATACTAAAACGACGTATAGTGCCCGTCATTTTACTGAGTGCCTTGTTGGCGCATGCGGGTTACTCTCCTTCCACCACCACCAGCAAATACGGTACCGTCAGGGCTCGCACGCTGTCCAGAGCGTCAACATTGCTGAGACTGACATTGTAGCGACGTGTAGTGGGAGTAACTTGGACCACCATTCCCCTACACGTTATGTTTGTACCACACAATATATCAGGTTACAGACAGTCAAAAGGAGAGGGTTTGGTGGCCCTGAAGTTTATAGAGGTTTTGGGACTGGCATTTTAAATAATTTATCTGTCTGCAATAATCTAAGAAGGGCTGTCTACAAGGATGTTTTTTCCCCAAGAAGATAAAAGCAGATGTTTTTATCCTGAAGGAGAATATGTTTATTTGAAAATCAAGTGGAATTGGCAGGTGCTCTCTCTCTCTCTCTCTCTTTCAGTTTTCATCACATGTGAAACATGTGATCTATATGGATCCTAGATGTCATGTAGTCAGATACCATGTATCGAGGTCCGATTGCTTGATATTGTGCAAGCCATATTGCTTGGCGTGTAGGGGAAGGCAGTCTAAGGGTACGAACAGAACAAGTGGGACCCGGTAGATGAGTAGGTCGAGATGAATGTCGCGGTCAATGTCGACAGCACATAGCGAGCAGGTCACTTGCGATGCTTAGTCAAGCCCAGGCCGCTGCTGGGGTTATTACTACATGAGCTAATTAACTATATATATATATATATATATATATATATATATATATATATATATATATATATATATATATATAAGGAAAACACTCTGTAATAATTTCCTTCTATATTCTCGCAGAATAATTTAAGTGATATCTTATCGACAAGTGATAACATAAAGTGTGAATCATTGTCAATAACATTTGGTACAGCCATATCTCACTCAAATATAAATATAAACAAACAAGACATTAAACCTATCACACAAGCAGAAGACGGTTAATTACGTAGCTTAGTAAATAACAACTCCGACATAGAAAAAAATTGTTCGCAACCGAAAATTACTAGTAAAATAGTTTCAAGAAGTCAAGTACAACATATAACATTACTACTAGGGTTGGAACATCGAAGAGAAAATATCGATATCCGATGTTATTAATTAAACTACCGCTGAATATCAATATGTAAATATTATTGTTACAAACAATCGATATATTCTTATAAAATAATTTTTTAAAAATCCCATTTATTATAAAGGGAAATGTTATGTTAGTAAGGAAATTAAAATAAGTAACAAAATGAAGTAAAATTGACATGTTACTTTTTTTACTGAACTAAAAGATGATCCCGAACGATTCCATTCCTATATGAGGATGACAACTGAGGCATTCACTTATCTACTTGCACTTACTAAATACTAAAATAGTGCAAATACTTAACTTAACCGATACCGCACTACCGATGTTAACAGTCAAATTTCCCTCGCACGGCGTGATGTAGCGTGGAAGGGCTAGGCGATCTTGAACGGACCAATCAGAGCGAAACAGCATGCTAGGCATCCTGGTGAACATCCATGTAAAAATCACAACAGTTTGTTTTCAAAAAGCATCGATGTAAAGCATCCAGCAAGGTCGCTGTACCTCCACCTCGACTTACCTGTTGTGTTTGTCTCCATATGTTACGGTACATTTGATTTACTTGGATGTCGACATCGACGAGACGTCAACCTACTCATCTACCGGGACCCATTTGTTCTGTTTGCACCCTAAGTTGCTACCACTACACTCCTCTCACGTTCACTTGTACAGACAGCTCAAATTGAAATTAGCTTTCGTACTCCGTAATGCTGCCGAACTGGACGGGAGCTACTTTATACGAGCCCAGACTGTAACGAGAAAGCTGGTAGTGGAAGAGATACACTGCAATTTGTAACAAGTTATACATAATCGTTTTCAAAAAATGAATTATAAGTGCCCTTTTAGTGCTCCGTGTTCCATACACCCTTGAACTCCTGATATGTAACCTTTTTAAATACTGGGATGGAATAAGTTGTCAGATTTCATATGCTTCTTGACTCTGTCAGCAATAATTGCAAAACAACTTTTCTAATAATGTTAACCAATATCAATAGTTTAGCTTGACTAGAATCTTCATCGATTTCATTCTTTGGAATTAGTCTCATAATTGCGAATATAGAATTTGTATAAACGCTTGAGTTCTGCAAAAACTGTGAAAGAATGTATCTAAATAATATTCAAAGGCTGCACAACTCTTATACACAGGTTATGGGATACTATTTTACCCAGGAGCTGATTTGTTTCTTTTTCTTCCAAAACATCTGTTTACATCTCCTCGAGTATGGCAGAGACTCAATGGTTGTTTACTCATTAACTTTTTATTTCCTAAATTTATAGTTGGAAAACATTACATTTCTTTTCAAGTCAGAGTAAATAATACCAAAATATTCTTTTGCTTAGAAGATTGCACTCTAATTTCAAGAAAATATTCATGTCAAATTGAGATTCATTTTTGCCCATAATAATGTTACGTGGTGTTTTCCCATGCTTTCTCTCACGGTCTGGATCACAGAGAGTAATACGCTCTTGCAAGTATTCAACTTAATTTTTTTTCCTTCTTTAAGTCCTTTTACTCAACATACTTCATTTTCACAAGTATAATAATAATTAATAATAAAAACTCCGTCATTGATGTGACTTATCCTCCCTCAATCTTGGGTCACTTGAGAAAGAACATCTTCTTTCTTTCTCTTGACTTGCAACTATCGCAAGCCTATTTGATTGACAAAATGTTTTATTGACTTTATGGAATTTAATTCAACAGGGCTTTTGAGGACTATTGAGGGAGTATAGCTTCTGCTAAACGTTATCAACTGATCATCCAGTGTTGATATAAAAGAACAGTGTATAAAATATATATATGTTATAATCACTTATACAAGACTTTTTTTAAGAATCTCTTAGATGCACTGAGATGCATATCTCACACACTCAAGTACAATGAGAATTTATTCAGAGTGCGGAATTCTTTCCCAATCATACAATTTTCTTCTACTTGCTATGAATTTATAATTTTTTTTTTAATTAATACTTTATCTCTGCTGCTGGCAGTAATGCAAGGCTCCTTCAAGACCTACTAGATTGCAGACTGAACGTAAAATGTTAAGGATTCTTTGTGTGGCCATAACTATCCTCTCACTAGATCCCAAATTCAGTTCTCTGGAATATATCTCTAAAGTATTCTACAGGAATTAAATAAAACTATAATATTTTACATTAGAATATGCTTGCAATGTGTCAAGTTAATATAAATTTGATTCCAAAAAACTGAACTAAATATCTCTCTGAAATTTGAAACTCTAAATGTACTAAATAAATTCTCTTATAATGTTTTCAGTTGCTTCTAAATATATTGGATCTATAACGTAAATCTGTCATTGATTTTAATTGTTTTATGTTGTATGCCTTATCCATTTGTTTTTGTATAGATTTCTATGTTGTTCCATATATTAACTTTTATCTGATTACTGCAATTTGTAAATTGTTCAGTTAACTGAATGAAGCAACAAAATTTCAGGTAAACAATCATTTTATAAATTGAAAATTGGTGCCAAAGATACGTCTGCCATGTTTTGCTAAAATTTTGGTAAAACTGACAAACAGATAAAATTAAATTATATTGCTCATCGACCAAAAGGAAACATCACTATAACTCTTTAATTACACTATCCAGAACCATAGATTTTTTAAGCCATCATGCGTCGTAGAACGATGCTCTTTTACGATATTGAGTTTAGAAAAACTGTGCTCACAAGTCCAACTAATCGCTGGAATCGTAAATTTTGTTTTTAACTGTTTAAAATTCGTAAATGTTACTCACTATATATCGAATTAATACGTCTTTCTGTCGAAGGCGGCTCCAGGGGAAAGGCAATTGGCCCCTTGAGAACTTGGGTACTATTTATTTTTAGAAATATATTTTTCATATTCGGAACACATTTAAATTTATCCGTCTTATAAAAATGTATTTTATTTTGACTTTTATTTTAAAGCAATGGATATTGTTTATACATTTATGTAATGTTAGGTGTAGAAATTCGTCTGACAACATTGGTAGTTTTATCCAGCATAAACACTGGCATGTTACAAATCACTCACTACTTCCGTACCGGCTCGGCTCTACTGAATGTCTGTGTACTATGACTCCGCGTCGCTAGACCGGGCCAGTCCCGAGCCGGAAACGATGAAAATTAAATAATATTTTGTATTATGTACAAAATAATAATTTTGGTATCTATGTAAATTCAGGTAAAATGCATATTTTGATGAAAAAATGCCAAATTTCATGTGATTTGTCAGTACAAGAAGTAGCTTAAAAATTCACTTCCAGGTCTTTATTTTTGAAAGTTTTCACGCTATTCCACCTCATCTTTTCCTGGCTCAGTGCCCCTCCGAAAGTCTATCCTGAAGCCGCCCTTGCTTTCTGTTTGTATTGTTTATGAAGCGACACTCATCTCACGCACGTCTAAATGGACGGCCATTATTAACTCGGATCGTAAAAATATATTTCCTGGTTGATAATGGGACACAATTTCTAAATCAGACATATTCATTAAAATTAACAATTGTATAGATACTATAGCTAATATATAGATATTAATATATCGTACAACTTATTACACTTTTGCTATTTCTTGCGACCAGACTTTTTGTTAACTAAAGTTGTTAAATTGTTAACTAACACTTGGAGGAAACGTTTTCGTCTTACGACTTCTTCAGCCTCGTATTTTTGCTGCTAGGAATGCTGCAGTTGTGTTTCCTCGATACCATTATTTTGAAAGTTAGAAGTGATGTGATCGAAGAGTATGTGTGATCTGTGCCGTGTTTGTTAATTTAAGATGTCATTTTTATCGTCATGAACAGCAACAAGATTTCGATATATCTTACAATGTATAAAAGTTCTCAAGCCTTCGATAATTGCACCCCTTATTAATTTTGCATATTGTTTCATTCATCTTTTCATACCAAAAATTTGTTGATTTGTTTTATAATTTTCTAGTATAATATATAAAGACAAGTACTGTATTAAAATATTGAGCACAGTGTAGCATTTTCATACATTCTGATTTGGTTTCTAACTGATCTTGTAGGCCGTGGTCTGTGTTTATTCTATGTACCATAGTGTCTATTAGTATTGAGAATGATTACACTTACGCGCTAGAAACCATCAATTTTATCAACAGTAAACATTTAGTAAATCTTGCTAATAATGATGGACATTGGAATAGAAGGTATTTTTTGTGTGTGTTCACATTAGGAATTTTTTTTATTTTGTGTAATTTTTTGTTCACTGCATTTCTTATGTATTTTAAAGTCTTTAAACAGCTTTATGTTATCAATTAGAAAACAAACCTACAGACCAACTCGGCTATAGCTGGATATTAATTTTGTTAATTATAATTATTATTCTTACTACCATTGCTAATATTTATAAATGCTGATCGATAAACTAAGGAAATTAAACGCCCTTATTAGTTTTAAACCTTAAACTGTACCTCTTTATTTGACTATAACCTGTCATGAATATTCAATTAAGATTTCAAACATGAAATTACAATTTCTGTAGTAAATTTGTTTACGAGTATTGAATTTGTGTAAACAATTTCTGTAATTACTGTAAAAGGTTTAGGTTATTCTAACACGGCAATAAATAGTACTCCAAACTTTATAAAAGTAACCTAACTAATAAATAAGTTGAATAGATTTTCTGAAATGTATATATGTTTAAAATTTAAATTAGCAAACCATTTAGATATGAGTATGAAACATGTCCTAAGGCTATTTTGATAAATATATATTTGTAATTGTTCTGTTAAGCCATGTAAGCGATTTCGGTCACATAATTTTACCGGCCGATGCAAAAACTCATAACGAATATAACAAATATTTTTCAACTTCCACTCACAAAGATATTCCTATAAAGTATCCAGTCTGGATAGATTTGGTTGTAATTTTATAGAACATTACTATGTACCTATATTAAAACATAGAAAACAAATGTACACGTTAGGTAAGATTGGAGGAAAAATTTTAGCAGTCGATGCAGAAACTCATAAGGAATATGTTAATATAGGTACAAAGTATAACACTACAACCAAATCTATCCTGACTGGATACTTCATAGGTATATTTTAATATAGGTATGAGGTAGTGTTGTATAAAATTACAACATAATCAATCCAAACTGGATGCTTTATAGGTATATTTATATCCTATATACCAATGTGCTAAAAACGTAGTCCCAACTGAAATGTGATGAAAAATTAACCTTACGGGGTAATAAAAATAACGTAAATACTTTTCGAGGCATATTGTTAGTTTCAAGAGGAAAAAATCAAGGTGAAACAATGACTTTATAAGGTTTTAGGTGACTGTGGAGCAGACGGGGTAGAATAATTTTTTTTCTAAAATCATTATTTGGGACGTGAGCGGAATTTTATTTTATTTTTTTGTATATGTTATAGTTTCTACATTGGCCAGTAAAATGTTTTGGCTGAATCTTTTGACAGAAAGTTATTTTTAATCAAATTTTAGTTGGGGACTAGTTCGAACGTACAGTAGTAAAGAGTACTACATCTGTCTGCTTCCGCGGATAGTACTATGTATATAATATTACTATATATCTATAAAGTACCCAGTTAAGATAGATTTGGTTGTAATTTTATACAACATTACTATATATCTATGAAGTATCTAGTCACTATAGATTTGGTTTTATTTTTATGCAATATAAAACCAACTGCACATGTAAGGTAAGAATAGAGATCATGTGACATCATCTAGCAAAAGGTATTACTCCGCAGAAGCAGACGTCTAAATAGTTCCCAAATCCGAATAATTACTATATATATTGTTGATATGATCTATGATAAACTTTAATTTGGGTTTTTTATAACTAAAAATCATAACTGGTCAAGTGACTCATTTAACATCTAAAAAGTAGACATTCTATTTTTTTGTAGAAACAAACACTCAACATTAGACATCTTAACCATATACTTTGTTGCTATATATTAACAGGTGTAAAGTAGGCCTAATATTTTATAATATACTGTTGTTTTATTAAGACATTTTCAGCCTGTGTATAATTATGCATAACTATCATGTTTGCCAATTTTACTCACTCCGAAGTTCAATGTCACCTGTTCTAAGCTTAAAAGGTTTTTATAACCAAACCAATCCTAACTGGATACTTTGTAGGTATATTGTAAATTGGTAAATTATAAATAAAATGGATATTTTAATGTAGCATAAAGTTTTATTCGGTTAAAGTCCTATTTATGATTATCAATGCTTAAATTCATCCACTTTTTATTATAATGAACCTAAGACTTCTACAAGGCCAAAACCAAATATTTTATTATTTCTTTAACAATCAAAAAAGTTTCCCTTAAGAGAAGTTTTAAAATTACATAATGAGTAGTAAGTAAAAAACAGTCTTTTAAGGGGTTTATGATGCTTCCACTTTTGTATAATAATGATTATCTTGAAATGCCCCCATTTGCCCTGGGTGTAGAATCTCATTGTGACTAACTAGAATTAAGTGATTCTGATTTGACATGCGTTTTATTTCATTTTGTATATCTTGTTCATGAATTGTTCCTGACTTGGGCTATTACATAGGCCTAATGAATTCTATATTCTCTTTAGGTAAAATGTCACTTATTTGTTTTTCAGTTAGTTCTTACTTTCCAATTACTAACTCTCATGCAAATTCCCATTTACTTCAACAACATAACGGAAACGAATCATTTTTCTACTAAAGTATGTAATTAAGGTAAATTTCCAACCATAAAGATAGTCTTCAAATTTCTTTGCTCTTCATAAAATGGCTAGTCCCTCACAGCCAACTTGAGAGTATTTTTTTTTAATGCTGTTTAAAATACGATTTGCCAAACATAAGGGTTGTTCAATTCCATCAACTTCATCTAATCGTTGAGATTTCCTTTGGGATTTCACTCAAGTTGAAAAAATATTTTCTGTGTTTTGTAGTGGTCCCTTTTTGAATTAGTTCCCTTGCTATGACATCAAACATAATTATTATATTGGGTATGCCCGTAAGGAATTTTTGTATTGTCTCCTGACCAATTGCAGGTACTGATAATTTACCAAATGGAAGCCTATCAATTTGGTGTAGTACCTTATGAATCCTAATAATAAGCTTTTCTTATATGAGTGAAGGCTTTTAATTTATAAGGTTTGGAATAAATCTTTCACTTACATGAGATACCAAATGGTTTACACTTAGAGTGAGATATTGGTCAGTCAGAACCATCCGATTAATTGTTACCTTCTAATTACCACATAATTCTATTGACCCATTTTTTTAAATTACAGAAACTACGGGAGTAGCAAATTCTTAATGTGATACTTTAGTGATAATACATTCTCTTCTAATCTAGAAATCACTCCAATTACTAATGGAACTTTAAATAGTTTTCCAAGTATAGAAGTCTCTGATCTAAGATGAATACCATCTTGAAACTTGCTTGAAATTTTTCCAACTATTTTCTGAAAAATATCATTGTTCTATAATAAGTTTATTTAATTTATTATCATTTACATTTACTAGTTTATTTATCTTGTATTCTGATACTCTGCATTTAAGATGTTTTAATTTAATATTTCTCAGCCAATCACCACCAATCGATGAATATGCCATCCACAATATATGAGGTCTGGCTATTAAATAATGACATAGCCGACGCAGAGGGTGTACTAGAGGGGTAGGAGGGAACGAATGCAGGGTCAGATAGCTGGAAATGTCTATTATTCCAGTATGAAAACGACTTTTGTCGCTGTAATTGTATTTTTTATTTACAGATTAGGAACGAATGTGTTTTACTGAACACATTTTCACTGATCTTTCCAATTGAACAAGTGCTTTATCAAACACATGTATCGGAGATCCTGTGTATATAGACAGCTTAATTTCAGTAGGTAGAATATTAATGTTGGGTAGGAAAATGTTACAGGAAATTAATGTCAACATTAACTCAGTACCTACCATAAACTTATATATTCTTCCATTTACCTAAATTATATTATAAATAGATTTATATTTGCTTAAGAAGGTAGATGCGTCATTCACAGAACTTTCAGATTCGCCTTCAAAAGCTGAATCAGAATCACTAACTACTTTGTGCTTTTACTTGTTTTTACAAGTTTTTTCCCAATCATTTTCCATCTTCATTAGCTCTTAATTGGTAGTCTGATTTCTATTTTGGTTTTCCCCCCAAACATGTTTCATTTTTTCTCAATCTACATGATGTTGATTGAATAAACACGTTTTTGGATTATGTAGGAGGTACATGCTAGAGATAAAAAACAAAGTCACTGTGAAATGTGGGCTACTGGTAGAATAGCCCTTGAGTATTTTTTTACCAATAATGAGTCAAAAAAACTTGCCGAGACACTCACATGGTTTAATGTTGCACTAATTTTTTTATAACAGTCATTGCTATTTGGTAGCTTTCTATGATTTTTCTAAAATAACTAATTGAAATAGCTAAACTGTCATGAATTATATACTTTACCAAAAACTTTTTTTTTTGACAAACTGCTCAAAATTTTATTTAACTGTAATGAGTGATGTTAATGTTTTAGTACCCACTGTTCCAAAAAGAGTGTTCAAAGAAGATAAGGATAAAGACAATGAGGGCAAAAGATCTAATGAAGCAAATGCAGATCCAAGTATTGCCGTTGCAAATAAAGGTTATCTAATTTCATTTTTAACTGGAAAGAAAATGGCTATACCTGAGCAAGACCAGGTAGATATTTGTTGACTTTTAAGTGTAGGCCTACTATATATAAAACCAATTTTTAAAACAATTTATTAAATTTTATAGTTATGAGTTCATATTAAATGTAGTAACATTTTCCTAAATTTTCTATATTTTATTATAACCTGTCCATATCTTATTAAAGTTTTGGTCAGAGTAGATATGAATACAAATAACGTTATTTTTAGAAATTCATGTTACAGTAAGTATGGTTTAAATAATATTTTTAATCATTTTTAAATATTTTTGAGATCCTATGAGCTACATTGTAATTTTACAATGCACTTCTATCTATTGTTTTAATTTTTTTTCTTGACAAAATCGTTATTCGTGGAGCCATTTCTCATATAGCTTGTCACAAGACCTTCACGAGTGTCATGAAATTTAGAAAATCATTGTTTATCTTGGAGATGGTAGAACTTTTATTTGTAGTTTATATCGGTTAAACAAAACTAATAGATTTACATAGTTTTAAAATATCTTTAAAGTTTATTTTTTTGCTAAAGAATGAATTTAAGCAAACATTTAAAGTACATTTGCAAGCACAAAATATTAAAATTAACCAGGCAAACTGAAATTTATTGTAAGCTAGTTAAGAAAAGAGATAAATTTTTGTTGTACAAATGTCAAGATATTGAAATAAACAATAGCTATAATTTAAAAGATATTCTCTAAACCTCTGACATATCGTAAATTTTGTGTAACAAAAACAGTTTATTTGACCCTTTATTAAAACAAATATCTTTCGATGCCTTCTCTGCTCAGTTGTGAACTACACATTACCAGAGAAGGTAGAACTCACGAGATTACTCAAGAGGTTTGAGATACGCAAAAGGGAAATTTTCCTGACAAGTGGTAGAAGGCAGCCATCAATGCCTATATCGAAATCTAGGCGATGTGTGGACAAGATACAGTAATTATGATGGGCCTATATCATATGTGTGTGTGTGTGTGTGTGTGTGTGTGTGCGCGCGCGCGTGCGTGTGTCATATTATCTTTAATGTTACTTTTCTTGTGATACATTATTAGATCCATCCTCTCTTCTATACTTTTGTGCATATAAATACATAAAACTATTAAGAAATAATTTTTTAAATTTGAATCAATGAGAAATTGGTGTAAATTAGATGAACTGCAGCTAGGAAATCATAGGATGGCATATTTTTATTTTTGACATAACAAACCTAAAATTTGAATGTTAAATAATATATTCATAATAGAAAAGGACCGTACATCATAACCAAGACAATACTTTGCTAAAATTCTAGATTGTCAAATCATGTATGCAATATTGATTGGGTATTCCTAATTTGTCTATTTAAGCTGTTAAAATCTCTACCAGTTCAAAGAATACCAAACCATTATTTGTATCAAAACTAATATAAAAATTGCCTATATTCAACAAAATTAGTTTTAAAAGTTGGAAATTAGATTCTTATTATTTCCTTTTGATTCTTAAAGTTTATAATAAATTTGTTATTTTTGTAATTCTCTCAACGTGAACTAAATTTATAGGTTTAATCTTTGATTGTTAGTAGTTTTCTTATACAAATGCATTATTATTGTTAATAGTTTTGTTTTAATTTATAACTTGTAAATTTTGTTGGTGTTAATTTTTGCACATATGATCATTTCAGTTAGGACGGTGTCGATTTGTATCTGATTTTGAAAAGCTGAATAGAATTGGTGAGGGAACTTATGGAATTGTGTGTAAGTATCTAAAATACTGGTGTACTGTACTGTATACAAACTAAAATTGTCATGTTAGGTGTTAAAAAAAAATTGCTTTTATAAGTCACAAATTCAAAATTATTCATGAATTAAAAATGGAAAAATCTGATTTGCAATGATAATCCAATCATATATGTATGAGGTTGGTCAAAATTTTGATGTTAAATCTTTGTTTCCTAGTATACCTATATTAGAAACGCTTAAAATTTTAAAAGAACACTTAGGTTTAATTAATGTGGAACCACAGAAAGTGATGGAATTTTCCAAACTTGCTGTGGTTTGCATGATGCAAAATTATTTTCAATTCAATAATGAGTATTATCGACAAATAGATGGTACAGCGATGGGAAATTGTCTATCACCATTTGTGGCTGAACTTTTTATGAGTGAATTTGAAAGAGAATTAGAAAAAAGTCTAACATATTTTCCTAGAGTTTGGTTACGGTATGTCGACGACATATTTGCTGTGTTTGATTTAAGTAAATCTAGCATTGAGAATTTCTTATGTAGTATTAACAGTATACATCAATCGATCAAATTCACTTATGAAGTAGAAGCCAATAATAGGTTAGCCTTTTTAGATATTATGTGTATTAGGAACAACTCTAAAATTGAGTTTGACATATATAGAAAATCAACCAACAATAATAGATTAATTCCAAATGATTCCAACCATAGCCCATAGCCACGCCCACAAATTAGCGGCATTTAATAGTATGATTGATAGAGCGCTAAGGATTCCCCTTTCATCTCAGCATCTAGTTAAAGAAATAGAATATGTCAAATCTATAGCTCAATTTAATGGGTTTGGTCCTAATATTGTAAGAAAATTATAAATTTAGAAAAAGGAGAGATTCCACCACCTTCCAACCGGAAGATAACCCTAAAAAATGTATAAACTTACCATTTGACAATATTATTACCAATGGTTTAGACAAAATTTTCAAAAATTTTAATTGAAGTATTGCATATAAAAATCTTGATAGGTTAACCGATTTATTAGGAAATCCCAAGGATAAACTTCCGATGTTGGATAGGTCTGGAATCTACACCATTACTTGTAAAACTTGTGACAAAATGTATATTGGTCAGACAAGGAAAAAGACTATAACTAGATTTAAAGAACATCTAGCCCATATTAAATATGGGAGACAGGATAAGTCCAGCTGAACATATCCTTAATAATGGCCATGAATTGGATATAAATAGTGTTAAAGTGGGTAAAACGGTGTTCTCCAACAGGTTGCTGAATAGTTATGAAAGTATATTCATGGCTAAAATTAGAGGCGATTTGTTGATGAACATTGATAAAGGCCCAATACCTGGTTCTAGTTTATTCTCTTTGTTACGACCAAATACATGATTTTTAACTGTATTTATAGTTTAGTTCAAGTAGACATGATAATTTATTATTCTTTATGTTTCTTTTATAATTTTAGTTTGTAATTAGTTTTAATTTAGAATTGTCACAAGTCAGTGGTGGGTGTGGTCTTGCTCCACGTGCAGCGCTGGTACAGGTCAACAAACTGGTTGCTGGGCGGAGGAGTGGGAGTAGCCCATCGCGATTTTAGGTGTTCTGTTTCTTTTTAGTCTTAGTATATTTGTAACCTTCTGATGATGCTAACTGTGTTGGCGAAATGTACATCAAGGGTGTTTAAATATTTGTAGCAAGGGTTATTGTTATTTATTTATCATAATTACGCTACTGTGCTCTGTATAAAATATCATTTAATATTCATGTAAATACATAATGTTGATGTAATAATTGTTTAGTTAGTCTTTAATTACTAAATTATAATTTTTTTTCAGATCGAGCACTTGACACAAAAAATGATTCGGTTGTTGCATTGAAAAAAGTCAGAATGGAACATGAAAAAGATGGTTTACCTGTAAGTGGTTTACGAGAAATATCTGTGCTACTAAGCTGTCGCCATGAAAACATTGTCCAGTTAAAAGAAGTTGTTGTTGGACGAAGTTTGGAAAGGTTAATTTTAATAATAAAATCAATAATTATATATAATGAAGGCAACAGGCGTAGAAATTTTGTCTAATATCACAAACTGGATACATTTAGAATGTTTGCTTTTTAATTCTTAGTTTTTAGTTTTTGGCTATTTGTTAATTTCAGTTTCAAATTTAAATTTTATAAAGTAGTAGGTTTAGTAAAAACGTAAGTACTTATCAAACTAATCTTATTTTATTAATTTTAAGTTAACAAATAATTAAATATGTACACAGTATTTTATTTATATAGTACAGAAGAACATTTTATTTAAAGTATGAATCTCCATTCAAACATATGAAATTTCAATCTTTTCTATCAAAATTATATAAAAGTGTGTATGTGTTTGTGTGAAATTGAGTGTGACCTACTACAATATGTCAGAGATGTAATGGTTTAAAAAATTGTTAACCTTTTCTACAGCTTTTTTTAAAAATCTTCATCAAATACTCAGTTCTTATTTTGAAAAAGTACTATCAGTCTTAAAAATCATTATTTTAGTTAATCATATGGTAATATTTAATTTGAATACGTATCGATTGTTACACACATATTAAAGCTAATTTGAGTTGTTAAATAAATTGCAAAAATTAGACCACATTTTCAATCAAATATTTTTTTCCAAAATTGAGTCTATAGTTATACATGTATAAAAAAGTATAATGTTATCTGACTGTTTAACATTATAGTTTCTTTTAAATTGCCAAATTATAATGGTTAATTTAGTAGGGGTAAATTTCTATAGTTGAAGAAGGTCAAATTTTACTTCTACTGTTAATTTTTCCAAAAGTAGCAACACCAGCTGAGTAGTACGAATCAACATAAAACGTTAAGAGGCCCGACGGTATTCGGTTCAGAGTATTGGCCGTTGCGTCAATTCGATGGCGATTAACAGAAACTGACGGTTAAAAGAGTGACGGTTAATCGAAGTTTTACTGTTCTATATTTCAACTTTACGAACTAAAATTACTATTACTGAAGTTATATTGATTTCATATCCTGCTCTATTTTATAACTTTTTCTATTTAGCAAATGTACTTATCCAGTAATAAATATTTTTATTTTACTAAGAATATAAATAAGTTGTCATTCCTAGTGATATACACATCACCTTCACACGATCCATGGTAGTTGGCATTACTTTTCGGCTAAAGTGAATACAACATCATGGTATCACGCCCACCATTCTATTGCGTTGTGGTTTTGTCTTAATGTTTAGTGATTGATCAGTTCCTTAGGAATAACCCAACCCGCTTGGGGTAGGAAGAATTGGTATACATTATCTTGAACAAGTAGACCATTTTTAGAACACCCAAAAATGAGATAAGTATTAAGATGCTGACAAATCTATGAATAGATATTATTGCTATGCATGTTACAGATTTGAAAAATTTTGCTAATTTATAATATTGTTTTTCAGCATATTTTTAGCCATGGAGTATTGTGAACAAGATTTAGCCAGTTTATTGGACAACATGAAAGCGCCATTCTCCGAGTCTCAAGTAAAGTGCATCATGTTGCAAGTACTCAGAGGACTACGTTATTTGCATAAAAACTTTATTGTTCACAGAGACCTGAAAGTCTCTAATCTCTTAATGACTGATAAAGGCTGCGTTAAAATAGGTTAGTTCATGGTAATATAACTGAATCACAGACACACACACACACAAATATATATGCTGATACGTATTCCTTCACGGATTGAAAAATATGATGAATAGTTATTATCTGGAATACATCCGTTCATTCTGCAGTGCATTGCAACTACGATTTTATACACTGCAGAATGAACGGATGTACTCCAGATAATAACTATTCTACATACACACACGCACACATATATATTTCTTTTTGTGTTTTCTCTTTGATTGACAAAGACCACTGTGTGGTTGAAATATATCATTGCTCAAGTGCTTTCATGTGTTTCTATTTCAAGACTACAAAGTGGACTCCTACCAAGGTAAGTCTGTCAGTCTCCTAGTCCAAAAAATCTAAATAATCTTTACCAACCAAAACTAACCTAAA
Organism: Prosapia bicincta; assembly: GCA_036971475.1. Lineage (NCBI taxonomy): Eukaryota > Metazoa > Arthropoda > Insecta > Hemiptera > Cercopidae > Prosapia > Prosapia bicincta. Next base: position 33,412,939 of record JBAIZL010000006.1, on the reverse strand, counting down.
TATCTATATGTGTGTGTGTGTGTGTGTGTGTGTGTGTGTGTGTGTGTGTGTGTGTGTGTGTGTGTGTGTGTGTGTGTGTGTGTGTGTGTGTGTGTGTGTGTGTGTGTGTGTGTGTGTGTGTGTGTGTGTGTGTGTGTGTGTGTGTGTGTGTGTGTGTGTGTGTGTGTGTGTGTGTGTGTGTGTGTGTGTGTGTGTGTGTGTGTGTGTGTGTGTGTGTGTGTGTGTGTGTGTGTGTGTGTGTGTGTGTGTGTGTGTGTGTGTGTGTGTGTGTGTGTGTGTGTGTGTGTGTGTGTGTGTGTGTGTGTGTGTGTGTGTGTGTGTGTGTGTGTGTGTGTGTGTGTGTGTGTGTGTGTGTGTGTGTGTGTGTGTGTGTGTGTGTGTGTGTGTGTGTGTGTGTGTGTGTGTGTGTGTGTGTGTGTGTGTGTGTGTGTGTGTGTGTGTGTGTGTGTGTGTGTGTGTGTGTGTGTGTGTGTGTGTGTGTGTGTGTGTGTGTGTGTGTGTGTGTGTGTGTGTGTGTGTGTGTGTGTGTGTGTGTGTGTGTGTGTGTGTGTGTGTGTGTGTGTGTGTGTGTGTGTGTGTGTGTGTGTGTGTGTGTGTGTGTGTGTGTGTGTGTGTGTGTGTGTGTGTGTGTGTGTGTGTGTGTGTGTGTGTGTGTGTGTGTGTGTGTGTGTGTGTGTGTGTGTGTGTGTGTGTGTGTGTGTGTGTGTGTGTGTGTGTGTGTGTGTGTGTGTGTGTGTGTGTGTGTGTGTGTGTGTGTGTGTGTGTGTGTGTGTGTGTGTGTGTGTGTGTGTGTGTGTGTGTGTGTGTGTGTGTGTGTGTGTTGTGTGTTTGTGTGTTGTGTGGTGTGTGTGTGGTGTGTGTGTGTGTGTGTGTGTGTGTAGTGTGTGTAGTGTGTGTGGTGTGTTGTGTGGTGTGTGTGGTGTGTTGTGTGTTGTGTGTGTGTGTTTGTGTGTTGTGTGTGTGTGTTTGTGTTTGTGTTTGTTTTGTGTGTTGTGTGTTGTGTGTTGTGTGTTGTGTGTGTATATATATATATATATATATATATATGTACTCTACGATACCCACAATGATAGGCGTTCATGTGCACTCCACTTCCCCTCTAGTGTGAGGTGTGAGGTTAGCCACTGCTGGAAAGTGTATCCCTTGTCAATTATTACGCCAGTCTTTGACAACATTTTGGTGCATCAACGTTTTTCAGCAACAGCTAACCTTACACTGAACCAAAGAATTGAGAGAGGTATTGCGGGGTACATGAATGGTTACCACCGTGCACTTAACGTGTTAAAAGAATGACTGTTATTTCAAGTTTTACTGTATTAGGTAATAATGGGCCTTTTTTACAATTTTTTAAATAATTTTGAAAAAGTTGAGAGGTTCTATAACCCATTGGAGAACATTGATTTATTCATTAAAATCATCTAAATCATAAGGATATTTAAATATTGTAGTTAAAAAGATGATTAAATGAAGCAAAATTGTAAATAGTATTTTAGAATTAACAATCTGCAATAATGCAAATGACATGTGATATTCTTGCAGTTGCTTAAAGAAACCAGTTTATCTTAAAGTATGAATTGGAATAACACAAATTCCAAATTAAAATATTCCGAGGTAAAATTTTATGTAGATTACTTCTTCCATACTTACACTTCACTACACATTCCCCTTAAATAACCAAAATATTTTAATATTTGTAGCAAGGGTTATTGTTGTTTAGTGATTACTTCAGTAAACCAAACTACTATTATTATAACTGACGCATATTTAGAGTTCAAATGCTCTTAAATTTGTATAATCTATTTATTAAAAAAACATACATACAATTTTCTCTCAGAGAAAATAATTTTTCTGTTGTATTTTTTTATATTCGATTGAAAGTTAGATTATGAGTCCAATTCAAGAAAGTGTTTAGAAAAGTCATTTGGATGGGCAAGTATATATGCTCTTGTCTGATTAACAAAATTTCCAGTCTTCATTGTCTTGGATAGCATTTACAAAATATATACACATTTTAAAATTAAATAAGTAATATTTTTGAGTAGCCATCTTGTGAAAAGCAAACCAATAAAGTCATTCTTCAGCCTTTGTTTTTTCCTGAATCATGCACCAGGTAAAGAGATAATCTTTGTTCCTTAGTTTGACCTTCAAGATACACTACGTCACAAAGAAGCTATCTGAAGGCCAAAAACTAATTCATTCCTGGCTTTGTTATTTTTATTTTTCCAATTGTAATAAATTTGTTTTCGCCTTTGAGTATTTCTTTGGACTGTAGCTTTATTTCCCAATTTTTCTGACACTTAAAGAATATTGATCACGTTTTATTTTGAACTTATACATCTTTTGTTCTTTGTTGTATTTTTTCTCTGCAAGAACAACTTGATTCTTCCTTTTACAGCATTATAACATAATTTTAATTTCTGTTTATGTAAACAAAACAGTCATTATTTGCTTTAGAGTTAAAGTAAAATAAATTAGTACTCTTAATATTTTTGTAACAAATTTTAAAACATTGTTTATTTTCAGCTGACTTTGGTTTAGCTCGTTGGTTTGGTTTACCTGTGCGACCAATGACACCAAGAGTGGTAACTTTATGGTATAGAGCTCCAGAACTACTTTTACAAGCTAGAACACAGACTACATCAGTTGACATGTGGGCAGCTGGCTGTATCCTTGGGGAACTGCTAGGTAAAATAGGATGTACTCTTCAGTAATAAAGTGGAAAGTGTACAATTATAATTTTATATGTATATTTGTCAAGAGTTGATGCTCGACAATGAAGATACCATCAAACTTCGAAAGTTAAATCACAAAAATACCAAGTATGATTCTTGTTTAAATACATGTCACACACATACAGTGAAATTGTAATGTCCGCATCATCCTTAAATTGTATGTGTCTTTTTTTAGAATTCATTCAATCAAAATAACTTTGTCTTATAAACATTAAAAAAGTTCATATAACAAGTATAGCGGGTCGCTCGTAAGCTGGCGCACAAACTGGAAGGGTGAGAATGGGGGGGGAAGAGAAGAAGAAGCAAAAGACCGTTCTACAGGCATTATAATATGAGGTATTATCTACATTACAATAACGTAGATTTGACAAAGCCGAAAGGCTGCTATAAATACTATTTTATTTGTTACATTAACCAGATTATTTACATAAACGTATGACAAAATTCACTCATACCAGTTTTCTAAACGACCGCAACTCCTGAAATTACTTAGCAATGGCCTTTGATGGAACAAACACTATGAAAACCAATGTTTTATTAATAGGGTTAGGGCAGGTTTTCTATCGATTGATCAATCCCGGCCACATTACGAGTGATTAGCTATGACTCAATTCTATTGTTAGTTTCAAAAACAATTTTTACCTTCTACAAGAAATTCTAATATTACCATTTAGTTTATACATTTGTGTTATACATAGGTTTCTCCCATTATTTATAATGATTTTAGAAATGAATCTCCTATTGGTTTGTATTTAGGCTTCTCTGAAAATATTCTGTACCAGAAGGGTGTCACTGGTATAGAATGTTTGGAAACCCCTGACTTATAAGCAAATTTACTCAGCGTATTTCTTCAAAAATTTTGTGGTTTTGTCTGTTAAACATGAAAACACTTAGTGTGAAGCAATGTAAAATTCTAAAGCGACGTCTGTTAAACATGAAAACACTTAGTATAAAGGAATGTAAAATTCTAAAGCGATGTCTGTTAAACATGAAAACACTTAGTATGAAGGAATGTAAAATTCTAAAGCGATGTCTGTTACACATGAAAACACTTAGTATGAAGCAATGTAACTAAAGCGATGTCTGTTAAACATGAAAACAGTTAGTATGAAGCAATGTAAAATTCTAAAGCGACATCTGTTAAACATAAAAACACTTAGAATGTTGCAATGTAAAATTCTAAAGCGATGTCTGTTAAACATGAAAACACTTAGTATGAAGCAATGTAAAATTCTAAAGCATCTGTTAAACATGAAAACACTTAGTATGAAGCAATGTAAAATTCTAAAGCGACGTCTGTTAAACATGAAAACACTTAGCATGAAGCAATGTAAATTCTAAAGCCACATCTGGTAAACATGAAAACACTTAGTATGATGCAATGTAAAATTCTAAAGCGACAAATTATTTGGGTTTCTGCACTTACTATTCAACATATCCAATATTGGATTAGAAAGAAATTATCCCTCCTGTAATAATCACTACTTGTGATAATAATTTAAGTGAAACAATATTTAATATGTGTGAATAATAATTGTTAGAAAACTTTTTAAAATATCGTTTACTTTTAATTTTTAATTATATATCAAAATATTAACTGTAAGAAAAGCTAATAATTAAATAATAACAAACACAACTCTCAACAAATTTGTTACCTTATACATTTTTCAGTCGCATCACTAGGTCATTAGTGAATTAACTATGGTAATAGTTTTGCAATTTATGAAATTATACTCGATGATGAAGATGACTTTGTCATTTAAACTTCAATGATAAAATAAATTATTGTTCATGAGTTGGTATTTAAATTTGATACAGTATAAGCTCTTTTATATGGCATTCTATTAACCGGCATATTTTCAAAACCAATCAGTACAATACTCTTTTTTGTTGTTACAAATCTGACTCATTGGAAGTACAGTTTTAGTTGATGTACCAGGCAGTCAGACATCCGTGATATTTTTAAAAATCATTAGTCTTTTTATAATCAGTTATACTATTGTATGTATTATTTTAATGTTTTATGAACAAAAAGAGTTTTTTAGCAATAATTTTCTTGTTTTTCTCCTATAAATTTTGTGTGCTTGAGCATGTGTTTTATTATGTGTCTGTAATGCATACAGAAATACAGCAATGGTTACAAACAAATATGGAAGGTAAAATTTTAACAGTACATTAAAGTTTCCTTAATAGGTAGCATTACAATATGTACTCTATATAGGTTAGGTTCTATTGTTTTGATAATCAGCAACATGCCGATCCCCCCCCCCCCCAGGGTGTCGGATATTAGAGCTTTTACTGTATTTGGTATTTTGTGGTAGACCCTACTATTTTCATAGTATGTTAGCTTTTCATTCATATTTCAGTATTCAGTTGGAATTTTTGCATAAAATAAAGTAGTATGTGCCTGTAATCCGGATTAAAGGCAAATAAAGTTAGTCTCAAATATCAATTACAAATAATTGTTTAAAAATTGTAATTATGAGCTTTAATAAGTTACAGTAATTGTGACTAAGAATTTTTTGTTTTTGCAGATCATAGACCTTTGTTGCCTGGGAGGTCTGAAATCCAACAGTTGGAGATGATTGTGGATCTCCTTGGTACACCATCTGATGCTATTTGGCCAGAATACTCATCTTTACCTGCTCTCGCTAACTTTACGCTAAAACAACAACCTTACAATAATCTTAAACAACGATTTCCTTGGCTGACGCCTGCTGGTTTACGCCTTCTTAATTTCTTATTTATGTATGATCCCAAGAAGAGGGCAACCGCTGAAGAATGTCTTCAAAGTTCTTATTTTAAAGAAGCTCCTCTGCGTGAGTTTTATTTATATTACATCATTTATAAGTTAAAGGTTTATCTTTACATTGAAAACTCTTAAATATTGGGATATAAGTATATATAATTTTTATTTTTAGTATATATTTAAGATTAATCTTTTAGCTTGCCATTATTATTCTTAACAAACTTTTGTAAACTACAATCTAACTATACTTGGTCTGAAATATTATCATTAAGTTCTTTTTTAATACTGGGCCACTAACCTCTTTTTCTAACTTAGTGGTGATGAGTATTATTCCGTAAGTCGAGGAATTATCCTTAACTTGACTTCTTGACAAAATATTATGTTTAGCTTACTAGAACTCTTTATACAGTGCGTAAAACATCCCACTGTGAAAAGTTTACAAATTCTCATTATTAATATAAGTTATAACGGATTGCTGATTAAATGAATCGCATACAGAGAGACCCACCAGGTATGAATTAATTTCCAATTCACTGGTTATAGCAACTGAATTGTGTTGGAACACCAATTGTAATAAGTTTACAAGTGTTAGAAGTTATTATTAACTCATTGGCATACTTGGACAGAACATTTCCGTCGTACTGCCGCAGCTTGACATTCCTGGATGGAACTGTTTCGTCCAGTGTAGTTCTTAGTAGTTTCATGTTTTTCCAGGACTGTTATTGTTACTTGGTCAATCAGCAATATTTGTTCTATAAATATTTAATTTTTTTAAATGCGCTAACCTTTCTGGAAATACGAATAACTTAACACAAATAAAAGACATATACAAGACTCACAAATTAATCATTTATTGACACCTACGCGTTTCAATGACAAAGTCATCATCATCAGTGAGTGTTGCTACTACAAACTCTAATTTACAACTTGAGTTGTATACATAACCTCACAAGCTGAGCTCAAAGAATAGTTGTATAGTAACTTAACATCGCATGAAGTCTTGAGATTGTGTTTGGCGTAAACAATGTCACATCAGGGTTTACACTAAAGTGAAATAGACAGATTTATTTATATTCATGTTTATTTGAGCACTCAAAATAACTCTTTAATAAATGATAAGAAGGTTGAATATCAAATTAAAAGTTTATTTTTTAAGTTTATTATTTATTACATTTTGTCAACTAATTTGTTGCCTTATGAAGCCTAAAACAATTTTAGTCATAGTCATTACACATTTAACTAAATTAATAAAATTATAATAGTAGATTTATGAAGTATACATTTCAAGTAACAAGTCCTGAAATTTTCAAGATAATATAATGATAAACAAAAAAGTTATAGTCGTTTTTATAAAAGTCTTTTAAAGTGCCAAATAATAGGAATTCTCTTGTTATACCAGGCTCTAAAAAACTGGCATGCCAATGAGTTAAGAATTAATTGCTTATATGTTTGAGTACATTTTTCTGCCTTTCTTAACTTTACAATATTTTCCTCTGTTCGCCGAAATCTTGAGTTTGTATTTATATAGTGTTAGCCACGCCACCACCTCTTGCGGACAGTGGAAAATATTGTAAAGTTAGGAAAAGTGAAAAAATTTACTCAAATATATACAAATATTTGTAACAAAAATGAAGATGAGTACATTAGGAATTACAATTGATTAGTTAATTTAAATAAGTAATTAATACTTACAATTATTTTAATAATTAAAGGTTAAATATTAATTAATTATTATTAATAAAGAAGATGATTATGAATCAAAATAACAGATATATAAAATAAATCAATTTGCTTGTTCTAATTATCTTGAATTTGTTAGTTAAATTATAATTAATTATTGCATAACTGAGTGAATACTTTTTAACTTACTTTCAGTTGTGTTTTGAAATAATTATTCCATTGACATTGGCTTTGTCAAGACAATGCCGTGACAAAAACAGTTGTCAACTCCTAAGAAATGTGTTGTGTGTGCTTATCTGAAGGATGGAGACAATAACGCATTAGCAAGTATCAAACAGACAATCCCATTTATTAACTGTTTATTGATGACACATAAGTCTCCGCAGTATACGGTTTGCAAAAATAATTGATACTACATAACGCTTGACAGTAATCAGCAGTCGGTTAAATCAAGATTTGTTTTCAATGTACAATTCTTAAGTTCCACTTTTACATTTTTTCCTTTATAATTTACTTTTGATTTTACATCTTATTTTCTGATGTAAATAATGGTTTTTTCTGATATTTTGTTATTATTGTTATAATATTAATGCTGTTTTTTCCATTTTTCATCCTGATTGAAGGTATAGTTATTGCCAGGGGCACAGAAAATCCTTTTACCCCAAATATTTCCCCTCATCCCTTATACGAAGATTTCAAATTTCCCCAAAAATTTTAGAACGAATAGATTGAGGCTTATGTAAATTCTATATTATAACCATTGTAGTGATAGTTTTGCAACTGAAAAGTCAATTATATTACCCATCAAAAGACATTCCATTCAGTTGTGATTCTAGTTTTACTTTAAAATTGTCAAGAACAGATTTGATTTTTTTTCGAAAGGGTATTGCTCTTGTGAGAAGTGCTACAAGGAGATATGTGAATGATATTTCGTCTGAACGCCATCGATTAAAGTCAATCAGACAAGTAATTTGGGAAGTCCTGTGTAGTTTTTATTTATCTGTTGTAACAGACACTAAAAGTAATTTGATGCAGAATTTGTGTAACTCGAAAAATCTATATTTTTTTACTTCATTCTCTATAAAATTCCCTGGAATGGTTGAATTCACCAATATCAACGTTATTTAAGCCCAATCGTCTCATGTCCTTCGTTGATTTCTTGTTCTTTAATTTTTAATGATCCCAAAAAGTCACAACACCATTTATGAGCACTAGATTTCAGATGATGAGTTAAATGTTCTTTAACATTACTAAATTTTTTGCCGTGGTTTTCCTAAAGTAGTTATTGCTTTTCTGGGAGAGAAAACTTACTAGATGAACCTGTTTTCAAAACTCCTACATCTTTAGGCACAATTTTTGAATTTGTAAAATGCAGAACATACTTGATCATTCCTGATTCTTCAATAAGGCAATGTTTCAGACTACATATTTGCATTACTGATTTGCTAACTGTAACAGGTTTGAATTTTGCTTCAAATTCCTCTATTTCTGGAGTGGTTTCAGTATGCTTGTTTTTTCTCTGGCGCCTTGGTTTGATTGTTTTGTAAAATTACAGTAAATCCTTAAAATTGTTTAGCCTTGAAATTGCCTGATATATTGATGATATAATTGGGTTTTATTATCTGCATTACTATTGACTTGAACAGGCATATTAGGTAGGTCTATACCAATAAGACTTGAACAGGCACATTAGTTATACCAATAGAAATGCTAGGACAATCACTACTAGTACAGTGTGAAGGTTCTTTATGAAATAAACATTCAACATCAGGCCTATCTCCATTTTCAACTTTTCTAATTTTATTAGAGAGATTATTATAAAATTTATTTCTCAGGATCATCTGTCAGTTCATCTAAAATCCTATTAGAAGTTAAATCAGTACCTTTAGGAACAAAAAATCCTGATATGCTGGCTTGATGTTTTTACGTAAGTGGTTCACCCTGTTCAGTTGATTTATGTGAGGCTAGTTTATGCCTTCCCAGCCAATCACAGTAAGCATAATCAACCTTTTGCTTGCTATTAAATGTCGACATCATATAACTTCATTATTAAATAAATCATTTAAAAAACTATAATAAATATTCACTAATTGTTATGAAACAAAACACGCAAAACTGTGCCGAATGTTGCCGGAAAGAAAACACTTGAAGCTTTACAACTTTTTGTTTAAAAAAAAAATATTGAGATCATATAGTTTCAATAATGATTATTAAACAAACAAAAACTAATATGATTAATATGCACTAAATCTCTCAATTTATCACGATATGAAAGATGCGCAGTAGGTCACCAACCAGTAGGTCCCAAAATTTCCTCAGAAACCTAAGAATTTCCCTGAGATACCCCCCCTACCGATCCTAGATTGCCGGATCGGACATATTCTGCACCCCTGGTTATTGATTGATAAATTGTAAAAGTGTAACACATTTTGTAGTAATTTCCATTTTTGACACCTATAGCTTGTGAACCAAAAATGATGCCATCATATCCTCAACATCGTAATATGAAATCAAGCAAAAACAGCAACAGCGTAAACCCGCCTCCTCCCCCAAATGTATCAGGAATAGATACAGGAAGTATGGATCAGACGATGAACCTACCTGCTATCACTGACCTAGTGAGTAATTTTAGCCTTAAGGATTGTATTATAGAATTGTAGTCTGAAAAATGTAATACATTGCACTGATGATTATTTGCTAGTGCATTTTAAAATACTGCTAACATTCTTTAGGGTGTTTCATGCTGACAACTATTATTACCTGCTGTTGTAATAGTGGTTGACTATTTTACCATGAGTATATGTTTGCTTTGAAACAAATACAGTAATAATAATATCTTAGTTATTCACCCACAATATAAGACAAAATAAAATGTTGCAATTACTATATCTAGACATTCAAATATGATGAATATGTGAGAAAAGGAAAAACCTTCTATTTGCTCCAATGTCTGCTTGGTGTCTAACAAATAAGCAGAAAAACAATGAAATGTACAACTTTTGTTGAGTAGATAATGCATCGTTTTCCTTGGAACATATTTTTAGAGTTAAGTGCATGTTTGGATATTATGTGTGTAGTATAAAAGCTTTATTACTTTTATTTAAAAATTAATATTTAATCATTTATGTGTACAAATTTTTTGTATTTAAACATAAACCTAAAACTCTAATCCATCACCCTTAAGGTTTATCATTTCATAAATACCTTCAGATTAACTGTATATAATTTATTTTTCATGTGTTTACTCATTTAAAGTTTTTAGTATGTATATTTCAGGTGTTGGCCTGTAATCTTAAAATAGACACACGTAAACACTAAAATAATGATATATTTTGGCCACACTGCATCATTTTCATAAAGATATCTATTATAAATCCTTATATAAAAAAAGAGCTGGAAGAACTAATTACCGAACCTGTGCCTATCTCGGATAACGAAGACAATTAAATCGTAAAAAGTGTATTGCCGAAGTTGACTTTAAAATCTGTCTTGTGAAATGTACATTTAGGAAAACAGCTGCAGCCGTTATTGAAATTCATTCCTCTTTTGAATGGGTAATTAGATTTAATAGAAAACTGAAAGAAGCACTATCGCCATGCCATATAAAGAAGTGTGTAAAGAACTAGAAAAAACTCGCACACAAAGTAAAGTAAGTTTTGAAAAAATCAAATCTACAATGTTTAAAAGATTATATGTCTAAAATTAGGTGTTTAAAAATTTAGTGGATAGTATTTCAAAATAATGAATATGTGTCTGAACGTGCATATTTAATGAAATTTTTGTATTAAAGGAAAACATAAATAAACAATAAAAATATGTATGTAGTGCGTAGATATACTATATTATGTTATAAATGTACAATGTACAGCTTAGCTGTAATTAATGTTAACATTTTTTATTTGGAACGTAATCCTCCTATTTGCATACACAGTTGGTTTTGCTATTTGGGGTAAGATCCGAGAATGTAACCTCGGCAAATGACGAAGGATCACGGTATAAAAAAAAATCTCAATTGAAAGAATTATTATTTAGTTTGCTTATAACAATTTTTTTTAAATGTTCGTTAACATAATCCATTCATCATGTTACAGTTATACTAAACAATAGTTGTCATTTTCTGATGATGTTAGTTGTAATAGTGTTTTATAATAGGTAAAGGTTTACTATTCTCAAAATTTATTTATTTTTTTGATTAACTTCATTTTAATCTGTTAACATAATGTATCAATGTTTTTAACATTAGAATAGGAATTTGTCAATTCTCATGCCGCTTAAATATTCATACTTTTAGACTTGTAATAAACTTAGTGTGACTGTTGAATTTTACTGTTCACATTTTCCATTTAAATGTCTAATGTAGCCATGAGAAATATCTTTTCTAAAGCATCAATAGAGTTCTCAAAAATGCATGGAAAGTTTGCCTTCATTTCCTATATTGTGGAAAAATCATTTATTTTATCTACATTTACCAAATCCTCTTCACATTACCAGGCAAATAATTTCTTTAACATCAAAAAAAAATTTATTTGGATTGATAATTTTAAAACTTTTTTAAAATATGTTAATACTGTGAAATTGAAAAATATTTTAGATGGATAATCGTGTTAAAAGATGAATTATCAAGCATTAACTTATTTTGTGTAATAAATTCTATTCACTAATATATTAGCTATTTAAAATATTTTTTGTCTAATTTCTGTTATATTATTCACTTTGTTGCAGCTGGGCTCACTTGTGAAGAAACGGAGAGTTGAATAATTTCATCATTATATTTAAGTAATTTTTTTATAGCTTTAAAAATAAAATATTTAAATTGTACTTTTATTATTATTATCCTTCTATGTGATGAAAGTATTTCGCATATATACGTCTATAATGCACACTTGTATTCATTACAATATGTTAAGGGAAATGTGAAAAAGTAGTCCTCTGTACCATTCGAAATACCACATTTTTTGAAGCTCTTCACGACTGTTTCATATTTGACTGTATTCCATGCTTTAAGAATGAGTGAAAGGGAAGCTAATCTCATTCTCCCAGAAGGATTATATTTATTTTTACCATCACTCATCCACTGGAGGTACAGTTTTTTAAAACTACCTTTGGAAGGTTTATTAACCTGACATGTCTAAAGTCTGAAACACGGATGATTAACAGTTTTCATATCTGCCAGCTTTTCTTTTACGATGTCAGTCACACTTTGATACTATCCAGGACTAATAAACCTTTTCTTTAACAAAGCACCCAGACTTCAATTCCACTTTATTTCGATCCAGTCTAAAAATACTTTTTTCCTCCATCTATTCTCTATCTTGGGCATGAAAAAAAAACACCTTGTGTAAAGTTTTCTGTTTAAGAACAATGTATGAAGGTGACCCGTGTATATCAGTGGTAATTAAATGCATAACCCTAGATCATTGCTTCTCGCATCCTGTTGATCTGATTAGTACCATCTTGTCTCCCATTCGTTAAACTGAAGTACCCATCGCCATATCCCAAAATATGGGACATTGATCAACATTTCCAATTTGAGACAATTTAAAATTATTCCTCCTCCTCACTTGTAAGATAAATCAATGAAACTCAATAATTTATTTTCATATTCATCAGGTAAACATCGAGCTAAAGTTGTTTGCTTTCGAATCGAAAGACAATGTCTACAAAGACACCTTGGACGAAACCAACCAAGACTTGTATATTATCGATGTTCAGTAATTCACTTTGGTTGAATTTGTATCATTTCTGTACTCACCTCAAAGCTGTTTTTTCCATGTATAAACTCGACAAGCTGCATTTCTACGTTTTGATACATCACTTTCTTGCCACAAAAAGACCGCTGATTACAAGTTGTAAGACGTTATTTTGCGGTACATCAAATTTGAGTGATGCAGGGCGATTGCCACTTTCTTCTGCATGTTTTATTACTCAAAATTTTAATTTTTGCCGTATATGATAAACGGGATGACTTTTCACTCATTTGAAATAAAAATCGAATAACCGATTATACTAGATACCTACTGTTCAAGAAAACTAGCAATTGCAAAGCAATAAAAATGATATCCATCCTCGGATTAAAAGGACAAATAAAGCAGAATTTTTACTGTAAATGATCTTTTACAATTATACCATCAGCTGCCATTTCAGGTCAAGCTCTTAGTCTAGTCTTTATCATTTAGTTCCATCGTAGTAGTGCATCACAATGATTAATTGGAGATCGTCCGAGTTGCATCACATTAGACTTGATAGTGAAAGGGAACTTAAATCCTAGATTACTTATGTCTAAATTTTGTCACCTGATTACTTATCTAACATCAACACTACTCCAATTTTTTTGTTTAATGTGTTGAAATTCTTAATATCCTACACTTTTTTAGCGCTTGAAAAAAAATATTATAGTAGCTACGAATCCTACTATTAGAAAGAAAAATAATAATTAGGATGACTACGTTTTAATAGAATAGTGAAAAATCTTTTTAAAATAATGTTAAACACATTGTATTTACAAAAAAAAACACAAATGTAACACTCGAATGAGTTGTAGAACAAGTTTTTAATCAAATTATATAAAAAAAAGTTAACAGGATCATTTATGTATCGTCAAAATGATGACGCGAGTTCTGTTTCATTAAGACCTATGTGAACTTTAGAGGCAAAACTATGCATGACATTGGCTGTAGGTACGAAGGTACTGGGAAGACGGATGCACACAAACCTTGTGAGATACAGACATTTTTTAATGGGGCCTCCTCATTTTTATGAGGTATAAGTGATCTAGGGTTAAGGATACTGATAGTGGCAGTGGCAGTTTAGTGTGATTGTGTCCACATAGTTTAGTGTGTAAAAATAATTTTCAATTTGTGTTTAGCTGAATCCAAATTTAAACACACTTTTAACTGGCTATAAAGATTCAAAATTTATTAGGTATGATAAATTTATAAACATTCCTCTGGGTTTTGACTTGGGGTTAAATACACAAGTTATACAATTGTAACAACAGATGACGAAATACAGAATTCAAAGTCATAGCACATAATTGTTATAATAAGTGTCAAATGGATTCTAAGAAATCATCTCAAATGTATATACATGATAATGTAAAGGCTGTCACTTTCTATGAAGAATAAACTGCTGACAAATAAAAAGTTGCCAAATACGACAAACGCAATTTAGGTGTTGGTTTACAGCTTGGCGATATTATCCAGCATGCTAATTGATTCTTTTTTCAGACGTCAAAACTTGTTATGATATCTTGTTGTACATATGTTATAAAAATTGACTTATTAAAGTTATCCTATTATATACTTCCAAAGGGTTAATAGAAATTAAAAACAAAATACAGCGAATAAGCTAAGGTTCTCACAATTGCGTGTCATTGATCATAACTGCATTTTAATGATAAACAAGAGACAGTTTTTCTACAACACTGTGTATTTGAAAACAAAACTTCAGGAATAAGTCAAATAAATGAATGTTAAGGCTTATACGTCTTTATGTAACCACATCCTGTATGTTTGAAAAAATAAAGTACATTAATTGACTTACTGATTATGAGACTACATATATTCAGTTTGTCCAAGAGTTTTGCTCTAGACAAATTAAGAGTTATGTGCCGAAATTTAACTTATTGAAGTCATTAAGTTACTATAGAGTATGCTTGCTAAGGGATAAATAATATAATAAATTGAAAACAAATTACAGCAAGCATGCAAACGTTATTGCAATTAAATGCCATTGGTCATTATCATATTTTAATGCGTAAACAATATAAAGTAACGACTAAAATAAGTAAAATTAAATAATTGGTAAAGACTTTTACTATGTGTTTATATAACCACATCCTATAAGTCTGGAGAAATTAGGCATAGTTTGCATTATAACCTAGTATATTTTATAAAGTTTCAATTGTATTGCTATCTCTCATGTTCAACAGTTAAAATCACTTTGGTCTTGTGTATAATGTATATTGAAGTCAGATCAATCTGACAAGATTTGGGTGGTTATTTATACTGTACATGTAATTATAATTGGCAAAAAAAAGGTATTGATATATCTACATTACACAAGGGTTATCTGCCACCACAGAAAAGTACCAAAACTTGTACCAATGGTACACCCTGAAAATGTAATGAAGTTTTGAAAAAAAAGGTAATTGTTTACTTGGCCACATAAGCGATTTAGGAAACATTTGAAAGGACGATGCAAAAACTCAAACCAAATACTTTTTAAAAATTATACTTTCGCTGATGTCCCACATAATTAAAATTGTGGAAAAAATTATTCCACAGTCACTGTACTACGTATAGACATATTCTATGAGGAACCCAGTTGTTCATTACTACAGTAACATTATTATATATCTACAGTGGCGCACTCAGAAAATAATTATGGGGGGGGCTAACCGGGGGACCCTGGGCCAACCAACGGACAACTTTTTAAAAATTCGTAAGAATAACCGGTATTTTAAGGCATTACTTTAAGTTTATTTTAGCTCTTTGAGTGCAAGTTTTGAGTAGGGACTATAGAAATGAATGATATGACCCAGCAGATAAAATAAGATTTTAGGTTTTATTTTGACAAAATCTTGTTATATCAGCTGTTTTACAAAACAAAATTGAGTCTTCTTTTGGCCTTCTTCAGTATGGATAATACACTGTCTGTGTCAACTGGAATTTCCCTGTGGATATTAAGATTGGCTAAGCCATTTAGCCTACTATCAGACATCGTGTTTCTTAGGTATGTCTTGATTCTCCGAAGAGTGGAAAACGAGCGCTCTGCTGTGCTGGTCGATACAGGTATAGTGATGAAAATCTTGAGTAGGAAAGATTGTTTTATCACAAATATTTAGAAAATCAATTGCATTGACATGGTGTGCATTGTGTTGTTGGAGAAAAGCTTGCCAAAATTCCATTTCTGCCATCAACACGTTTAAGTTGTTGTTTTCCAAATCTTCTTCATAAACTTCAATCAACTTCAAAAACGCCTCTTTCATCTCTTTACTTTCTTCACTATGCTCTGGATAAGTATGAAGCAAGCAGTGAAACCCTTTCATAATGTTCTTGTGCTTTAAGAGACGTTCTTCGATGCAGGAAATAAAACTTTCAATCCAGGGGATGAATACGTTAACTCTATAAAATTGTTCTGTGCTTTCGGCTGAGACATTGCTTCTGTGTGTCTGCCTCCCAACAATCCTTGGAACACTAATTGTAGTTTCAATCAATTCGGCCATTTTTTGTGCCTCTTGAAACAAGACTGAAAACTCTTCATCGACTTTTTCTCTTAGTGACTTCAGACTCTGAAGTACATAGTCAGCATAGTTCAAAGCAGCCCAGAGATCCGCATCACTTTACTGTAGCTTTTGACACAATATCAAAGTGTAGCTGAGTAGCTTTTCAGCTGATACTAGAGCTACAATATACTCTGATTGACATATAGCTGTCAAAAGGACATCGGCGCCTGAAGATGTGTCCTTATCATCAAAACACTTGATTTCTTCTAAGGATGAAATGATAGGGCTGTACAGCTCCTTCATGACGAGGACAGCATCATGCCTTTGAACCCATCTGGTTGGGCATAGCTGTTTGAGTTTTTGTTTCTTAGTTTTTGGTGCAAGGGTTTCAATTTTTCCCTGGAGAACATTTTGCCTCTTTGGTGTGTTAAAAAAAGACCATACTTTTTCAGTAGTGCCAAAACAATTTCTGATAGATCTGACCTCTGCAGCATTTGTAATGGCTAAGATAAGGCTGTGCGACGCGCAGTGTACATATACTGCCTTCGGGCAACGTTTCTGCACAACAGCCTGAGCACCTTTCACCTTTCCGCCCATGACTGATGCGCCATCATATCCTTGTCCTCTCAGATCTTTTATTTCAAGATTGCACTCTTCAAGCCCTTTCAACAGTGTTTCTCCAAGCACCTCGCCAGTCGTTGACTCTAGAGGCACAAACTGCAAAAACTTTTCATTAATCTTATAACCATCCTTCGTGTTATGAGAGACATACCTCACAGACAATGAAAACTGTTCTTGAGTCGACACGGCTGTAGTCTCATCAGCTAACACACTGAAAAAAGTAACATCTTTGATTATGCGACTTTTTATTACTTTGTCACAAGCATCAATGATTTGATTTTGCATGTTCCAGCTTATATAAGTGGCATTTTTACCACATGACTTGAAATGGTCTCTTAATTTTGCATCACCTGCTTCAATACGCATCCGCAATAGGGCTCTGAAATTCCCCTCATTATCATCCGGCATTGCGTCTAAGTTGAAGTCTCCATAGTCTCTGTGGCCTCGAAGAGCTATTCCCTGTGGTCCATAAAAAATTACCGTTTCTATTATGGGTTTTAACCTCTCCGCAGTTTCTTTCGCCTGATTGGCTTTGCCTACATCCAAAGATCTGTCTATGGGATTCATCTTCCCTCCCATTACTGTTTTCAAATTGTTGAAATCGATCATGGCATGTTTGTGGTATTGTAAATGAGAATGTGACTCAAATTTTTCAATAGGCTTTTTCCAATTTTGGAATCCTTCTTGGACAAGCTGACCTGTTTTCTGGGATGATCTCATACCCACTTCAGTTGGAGCAGAGTACACAATAAGTGCAGTAAGCCCGGTTTTCTATCTCAGAGTATGACAACCACTTATACTTTTGCAACCAGGAATACAAAAACTTCCTCTCCTGCTTTCCATGAGTCGTCGCTGGAAACTTGTAGTTGGAAGATGGAGCCCACAAGTTTTCCAAAACATGTAACTTCTCTGTGCCTGAGAGCCACTTATTTTTGTACAAAGAAATGTCCATTTTACTGCTGCATTCTATGTTGACATTGTCCGATGTATGACTGGAGCTTGAGGCTGAAGTACCAGCTTCATCAAGAGCAGGACTGGCCAATTTCTTCCGATTAGGCTCTCCAATCTAACCCAAAATAATTTAAGCAAATTAATATTAGGTCACTTCCATGCGTGACAATTTATTTCGTAGTTGTAGTGAAATGTAACTCTCGTAAACCAGTATTCAGTATGCGATGTATCTACTATTGGCGGATTTAAAAACTGAATGTATTTTTTTCTTTTTTTCTTGGGGGGGGGGCTACAGCCCCTTTAGCCCCCTCCGTGGGTGCGCGCCTGTATATCTACATTAAAATATACTTATAAAGTATCAAGCTAGGATAGATTTCGATATAATTTTATACAACATTACTATATAGCTATTATAAAGTATACAGAACAAATCTACACATGTGAGGTATGAGATCGGCCGAAGCAGAAACTCGTAACTAATATTTTAATATATGTACAAAGTATTGTTGTATAATATAACAACAAAATCTATCCTGACTGGATTCTTCTCTAGGTATATTCATGTCTAGTTGTACAGTGCGCTGTTCCTACTGCAACCCCGAAAGAATCCCAACTATATTGTCTTTAAAAAAATCAATCTTCCGTGGTAATAAAAAAAAATGAAAATACTTTTTAAGGTAATTTGCTAGTTTCAAGGTAAAGAAGTTAGAATAAAACATTGATTTTGTAAGGTTTGTAGATGACTGTGAGGGGATAAAATAATTTTTTCCCAAAATTGTATTGTTTAGGACATCAGCTTAAGTGTTCTAATTTTTTTTCATATTCGTTATAAGTTTCTGCACCGACTTTGCATTTTTTGGTAATTTTTCGCCAAAATAGCTTATGTGGTTAAAGTAAATAATTACCAAAGAAAGACAAAAATAACTTCACAATACCCAGAACACTTAAATCATGGACTTTTATAAAACGGAGCACTCTTATACTGTTAGGATATAGGTAAAAAGTATTGGTAATTATTAAGTTCAGCGACTACAGCTCCGATCAGCATAATTTTTTTCCATATCAATTTGACCTTGATGGACACAAATCTAACGTTTTGTTTTACTGTAAACAAAATAAAATTACCACAAAACTATTTAGGGTAAAAATATAGTCTTAATAAGGTTGGCGTTAAAAAAATTTTTTGTCTTAAATTACTCGTTTTAATTTGTAGAACACGAATATCGACTTTCCTTTCCGCGGAAAATACGGAAAGTTATTTTTTTCACATTTTAAATGTTAGGTTGTAATGGCATGTATAGCGTAAACGAGTCTAATTGATATTGTCAAAATTTTTTTTTTCAATTACTCATTTCAATGTGTAGAACTCCAATATAAACTTTTTTCCGCGGAAAATACAAAGAATTAATTTTTCTCTACATTTTTAATGTTAGTCTGTAATAGCATGTATAGCGTGAACCGGCCTCCCAGTAGCTACAGCACACTGCATGCCGTCAAAGTCAGTTTATTTAAATACTAAACTTAAAATCTAAAAATTTTACTTTGGTTATAATTTTATACAGCATGACTATATACCTACATTAAAATATACCTACGAAGTATCCAGTCGGGGATAGATTTGGTTATAATGTTATTCAACTTTACTATCCACCTATATTGAGATATACCTACGAAGTATTTAGTCAGGATAGATTTGGTTATAGTTGTATACAACATTACTATATACCTACATTAAAATATACCTACGAAGTGTTAACAAGATGGATTTGGTTATAATTTTATTCAACATTATTACCTACCTATATTAAAGTATATCTACAAAGTATCCAGTCAGGATAGATTTGGTTATAATTTTATACAACATTACTATCTACCTATATTAAAATATACCTATGAAGTTTCCAGTCAGGATAAATTTGGTTGTAATTTTCTGCATCGGCAATAAGTCTAAATATTTACCAAATCTATCTTGACTGAATACTTCGTAGGTATATTTTAATATAGGGATTTAGTAATGTATATAATTACAAATCTAGACGTAGTGCAGTGCGCTGTAACTACTGCGCGCGGTTCACGCTATAGGCCTATATGCCTTTACAACTTAACATTTAAAATGTAAAAAAAGTAACTTTCCGCGGAAAAAAAGTTGATATTCGTGTTCTACAGGTTAAAACGAGTACTTTAAAACAAAAAAAATTTGTAACACCAACGTCATTAAGACTTTACTTTTACCCTACTTAGTATATAGGCCTAACTAACAAGGTAGTGAAAATGCCAATTCAAAAGACTAGTTGTACATAAAAACCTTTATTGATATTTATAATGCTCACTGTAATGCATAACTCCTAAATGCCAAATTTACTTGACTAAACAGGAAATATTACTTGAAAAACTACAGATATTCTCGATCTTTGTAATACTTTCTCCTCCTAAAAAGCTTTTTGTTTGGAAACCATCTATGTTTTGTTGTATGTGTTATTTTCATTAATTCTTCTCTAACTTCGTCCTCCTTTGTTGTCTTGAAAACTTCGTAAATACTAGCATTGTTCTGAACTTTCAAAACAGAGTGTTCAACAACTGAATTTACAGGAATAGGTTTAGAACATTCATAGGGAAAAGGTTTTTCTGGATGCCAACAAACAATTGTAGATCCATCATCTGTAATAACTATTCGATCTTCATTAACACTCGTGGTTGACTTTTGTCTGGGAAAAGAGAGCGAAACACTACGTTTAAATAAATTTTCTAATGTTAAGGACTGCTGTCCAAACATATTTGTAGCACTTCTCATAAAAGAACTTAACCTAATTTGCAGAGACATGTCTGTATGCACACGTTATTTTTTATACTTTAAACTTACTCCTTTGAAGAATACTTGAATATTTTTAATAGTAATTAGCAACGGTCCAACAATTATAAATTTAGATTAGTTAACTACTTTCATTAAAAAATGTTCATTTAAAATCAAAATGATCTATTAATTTGAGAACACAACAGATTAAGAAAACAGAATTAAGTCAATCACAGACTCAAACCATGAAAACTAATCTTTCGGTGTAGAAATTCTTGTTCAAGTCAACTGCTGAAAAATTATCATCTCTGCATATGGTAAACTTATTTACAAAATATTTTGGTATTCATTTTATACGGTTTTATAGGTTGTATGTAGTTCAAGTCACATTTATTTTAAAATTGTGTGTAGATATTTCATGTTTTAACCGATAAAACAATTATTAAATCACAAATTATTTCAATGTTTTGGCCCAATCTTAGTATTTTTCTGTTATTCATATAAGAATCATAATTTATATTTATGGTGGTCTATTATATAAAACGTTTTATTGTAAATTTTTGTACTGTTGCATATAAAATATTTAGTTCTATACATGAAATACCTTATTATACTCATTCAACCTGCATATTAGCCGATCCCAGAGAGCGAAGCAATGTAAGGCAAATACTGCCTTTTGATTGGTCGTGTAGCTTCTCCCACACCACCAGTCACTAAAATCTAAATTCTGAACTTTTGGTTATAATTTTAAACAAAATTACTATTTGCCTACATTAAAATATACCTATGAAGTATCCAGTCAGGATAAATTTGGTTATGTCTAAATATTTACCAAACTTACAACTAAATCTATTCTGACTGGATACTTTGTAGGTATATTTTAATATAGGTATAGTAATGTTGAATAAAATTAAAACCAAATCTATCCTGACTGGATACTTCGTAGGTATATTTTAATAGGTATATAGTAATGTATAAAACCAAGTCTTGACAAAATTTAGACGTAGTGCAGTGCGCTGTAGTTACTGCGCACCCGATTCACGCTATAGCCCGACATGCAATTACAGACTAACATTTAAATGTAAAAAAGTAACTTTCCGTGTTTTCCGCGGAAAAAAGTTGATATTATATGTATTAAAATGAGTAATTAAAAAAAATTTATAGAAACCGATGTCACAAAGATTTTATTTTTACTATATTATTGTATTAATCACTTAAACAATAATTTAAGTGATTAATACAGATTCACGGAATAATGTACTACAAAATTCAAGAATATTATTGTAGTTAAAAATTGGAGCGTTTAATTCACGCAAAAATATTATAATATGTACTTGTACGTAACATCAAATGTTTATGGTTTAAAATATAACATTTGGTAGAATTATTAATATTTAGCTGACAGGGTAGGTATTTTATAAATTACTTTGGTAATTAAGATCTTCAAATCAAATAAGTAGTTGCCTACTTTACTCGGAAATTAAACTAAATAATTAAACAATAACTACTATAATAAATACACAAAAACCTCTTAACCACAAACTTTCTTAATTTTACCCTTATTTACATTTCAATTATGAAGTAACCATCCTCAGAGGGATAACATACAAAGACTGTTTATGTATTTATCCCTCTGAGGATGGTTACTTGTTAACTGAAATATACATAAGGGTAAAATTAAGAAAGTTTGTGGTTAAGAGGTTTTTGTGTATTTATTATTAAATTCAACCACAGTATATTCCTAATAAATAGTAATAACTGCTAAACGTATAAAATAGGTACCTCTGACATATTATAATATAATGTGAAACATATAATATATTTTATATTAACAAATACAAAAATTACCACTTTTATCTAAAATAATAAAACTTGACTTCACCCCATTACAAAAAAAAATTAAATTAAATATATATAAGTTACGTTTTATATTAAGCAAGAAAGGTTTTTAAAAATGATTTTTATTTTTAACAAACCTTTGAATTTAATAAACAATTAATTTAGAAAACTGTTACATAAATTTTTACTTAATAAAACAATACAATTGATATGCACTCAATCGGAGTGGAAAACGTCTGTGCGATACAGAGGCGACTTACACACTGCCGGGGCTCTGTTCTCACACCTATATAATACTAAAGCTGCGTAAGCAGGAATTTTCCTAGCACGCATTTAATTATGAAATGTTCACATAAAATGTTTATATAACTCCTCCATCCCTAAAGAAAACTTCGGGGGTTGGCGAAGTTTCGGCATCGGTTGAGGTCCTCTTCATCTTCTTGATGAGGGCGAAGTATATAAGCTGCTGAATAGGCCTCCGTAAAGGGCAATTTTCGGCATGGGTTGAAGTCCTCTTCACTGGAGAAAGTCACCAGGCAAAGGTTGATTTCCAAGATCCAGTTAAATGGGTTGTCTGCGATTTCCAACGCAGTATCCTCGTAGTTTGTAGGCGTTATTGTTTTTGATGATGGGCATTTTACAGTCTAATTTTCTGTTCATTATAATTCAACTGAGCAAAAGTATTTGGAATTGATTAATACAATTTATAATGAGTCTTTTCTATCATAGGATAGATACAAAATGTTTATAACATATACAATTGTTATCAGAATCTAATTTTTGTTCTACAAAATTTACATTGATTACAATAAAAGTTTTATATAATTTTTACCATCATTTACATTCAACTTGCCTGTTATAGATTTGATAAGGATTCTAGTCAGTTTATAAGAATTCTTTTTGTTTTGTTATCTCTTTAAGAGTATAGTTTCTAATTTTCTTCAATTACATTTCTTTTTGTGATTAACATATTTCAAATAATTAACAATATTTATTACCATAATTAATTACATATCATTTAATTAATTACAAAAGTTTGTAACACATACAATTAATAAAAACAATGTTGTTTAAGTTTAATAAAGTTTCTTGCATAGAACTAGTGGACAAAGGTATGGTAGGGATTTTAATTTGATTGTGTCGAATATGAACAAGAAGGATTTTGGTCATTAATTACATTTTTTATCTTCTTAGGCCTTTTAATTTTCGACAAATGTATTTTGTCTTTTGTGTTATGATGTCTAGGCTTTATTTTTCCAGTTTTTCTTTCTT
Organism: Prosapia bicincta; assembly: GCA_036971475.1. NCBI lineage: Eukaryota > Metazoa > Arthropoda > Insecta > Hemiptera > Cercopidae > Prosapia > Prosapia bicincta. The sequence continues at coordinate 33,389,078 of JBAIZL010000006.1, read as the reverse complement.
TATCTATCGAAGCTATTTCTTCCTTGCTATATCTGTTTTTAGTTTTGCTTTGCTTCTGAACTGATTTTATATAAACTTCAGATGGTATTTCTGGAAGTGGTTCTTTGTTTACATTCCTTTTTTCTAAAACTTTTTCTTTAATTCTTTGATTGCTATCCCTAATGTTTTCGTAAAGTATTTTTGTTTTTTCTTTATGATTTAAAACGTAGTCATTTACAATTTGTTTTTCTAAATCTATATCTAATAAAGAGTTTGAATTTATGTGTCCAAATAAGACTTCGCACGGCGTTAATTTTGTGACTGAATGAATGCTATTGTTATAGGCAATTATAGCATATTTTACTTTCTTAATTATACTGTCTTTTTTAAATTCGATTTGATTATTTAACAGCCTTATGTGTTCTATTAAGGTGGAATGAAATCTTTCACATAATCCGTTTGATTGGGGGTTTTGTGTACTGATAAAATGGATTTTGATTTTATGCAGGTCTAATATCTCCTTCACAATCCTGTTATTAAACTCCGTTCCATTGTCTGAGATAATAACTGTTGGTAAGCAGAACTGCGCAAAGTAATCTAATAGCTTGTCTGCAATTTCTGTAGCTTGAGAGCTTCCCAAGCGATAAGCTTGAGCATACTTTGTGAAACTGTCGACAATGCTGATAAACGCATTCTTTTCTAAAGAGATAGTGTCGATGTGAATTATCTGGAAAGGCCTTGAAGCTGTAGGCGTCAAGTTCATCTCTAATTGTAAGGGCATTCTGTCATATTTGGTTCTTTGACATATGTCACACTGATTTATGAAATTTTGGATTAGTGATTTTAAATTAGGCCAATAATATCTTCGCTTAATTTGTTCGTATGTTTCTTGTATCCCTCGGTGATTGGTTTTGCTGACATGATAATTACTTATCGTTTCTAAGGTATCTTCTTCCGAAGTTAGGTCTAAGAGTTTGTTATTGCACTTAACCAAATTTAGTTCAGTTTGTTTGAAATTTTTGGCTACGCATGATGCAAATTTCTCGTAAAAATCGTCTTCAAAATATAGATTATATTTTATTTTGGGTACCAAATATGATTTTACAAAGTTAACTATGTCTTCTTTAAAGTTATTTTCTGATATTTCGACCATTAAACGAATTTTTGAAGTTCCGAATAGTTTTATAATTTTTACTTTCTTTGGTTCGTATTTTACTAGTGACAAAAATATTTGATTTCTCCCAAAGTTTACAGGTTCGTCGGAAATTGGTATTTCAATTTGGGTGTTCCCTTCGAAGTTGGAATGCACGGTTTGACTGTCACTTTCTTGATCGTACTCTAAGTTGGCATTATCTGTTGCGTCGAGTTGTACGACCATAGACTCGTTATCTTCATTTAATTCCGGGAAGAAACGTTGGATTAATCCAGCTGGAGATAAATCAAGGTCTGGTTCTACAGTGTGTTGGGTGTTTGTTGACCTTTTATTAGTAATGTTCAATTGTATTCTAGACAAGGCATCGGCGTTTTGGTTTAATTTGCCCTTTTTGTATCTTATGTCATAATCATATTCCTCTAATTTTAATCTCCATCTTAAAAGCTTGGAATTTGGTTCTTTAACTGAAAATAACCATTGTAAAGGTTTATGGTCTGTATAAATTTTAAACTTTCTTCCAAATAAATAAGGCCTAAAGTGTTTAGTGGCCCATACGATTGCTAGTAATTCCTTTTCAATCGCGGAGTAATTAGTTTCGCTGTCATTTAAAGTTCTGCTGGCATACGCTATAGGAAGGTCCTTCCCATTATTGTCCTGGCTTAAAATTGCTCCTAGTGCAAAATTACTAGCGTCTGTTGTTAGAGTAAACTCCTTTTCAAAATCTGGGTATTGCAGAAGGGGCTCATTAGTCAGTATATTTTTACATGTTTCAAAACATTCAATGAAGTCTGGATTTTCTATATTTATTTTTGCATTTTCCTTTAAACAGTTAGTAAACGGTTTTGTTATCTTGGCGAAGTTTTTAATAAATTTTCGATAATAGCCTATTAGTCCTAAAAATCCTTTAATTTGTTTGGTGGTTTTGGGTATTGGATAGTTTTTGATTGCCAAAATCTTTGCTGGGTTAGGTTTTACGCCTTCCGGTGTAACAACATGCCCTAGATACGCTACTTCTTTCCTTAAAAATTCTGTTTTATCCAGCTGTACTTTAAAGTTGGCTTTGCGTAATCTGTCGAATACTTCTTTAAGTCTTTGTATATGTTCTTGGAGGCTAGTGGAGTAAATTATAATATCGTCTAAATAAACTAAACATGTTTCATTTTGGATTCCTCTCAGAATGTTATTCATAATTCTTTGAAACGTAGGGGGGCTATTCTTTAGTCCAAAAGGCATTCTTAAAAATTCATAGTGTCCCGTTTCTGTTGAAAACGCTGTTTTTTCTATGCTATTTTTATCCATTTCTACTTGGTGAAATCCTGAGGCTAAATCTAAAGTTGTAAAATACTGAGATCGTCCTAATTTATCTAATATGTCGGTAATGTTTGGCAAGGGAAATTTATCGTCAATTGTTTTCTTGTTTAATCCTCTAAAATCTATTACTAATCGAAATTTTCTTTTGCCAGAAGCGTCTTGTTTTTTGGGTACAATCCAGACAGGAGAGTTCCATGGAGAATTTGAAGGTCTAATAATTCCTTGTTCAAGCATGTCCTCAGTTTGTTTATTAATTTCGTTCTTGTAAATCTCTGGATATCTATAATTTCTGGAGTATACGGGAATTTCATCAGTAGTCCTAATAACATGTTTTATTTGGTTGGTAAAAGTTAAATCGTTTCCCTCAATATGGAATAAATCTGCATAATCTTTTATTAAACTTGTTATAGCGTATTTTTCTTCCGAGTTCATATGTTCCATTCTAAATTTTGATAAATCTAAATTTTTTCTTCTCGAATTTTTTTGTTTATAATCTAATAAATTGAAATTAGCGTTCATTTGCATTGCATCAGGTCTGAAAATATTATATTCCTCTAAAGATTTTACTTCTAATGGTTTACTTATTGTTAATTTTACATTTTCTTCCGTATTGTTTATAATAGGGCAATAGGCTTCACCCTTATGCACTGAAACTATACACTGCGGGATTTCTAATCCGTTCACTTGTTTGTGTGGTAAAATACCTTCTCCATTATGAATATTTTGTATTTTTAATTTAACTGTTTGGCTAGTGCGGGCTTGTATAACATAACTAAATTGTTCCTGCTTTATTGACGTGCTGTCTGTTTTATTACAACTTCCTTTTTCAGTGTTAAAATATTGAATAGGGATTTCCTCATCACAAAGTATTAATTTATTATTTATAAAGTCTAAGCTTATTCCTAAATCCTTTATATTGTCTAGCCCTAGTAATAGGTCAAAATTCTGATGAAAGTCAAATAAATAAAATTTAATTGCTTTTTTAGACAACAGAGGTATGGTGCAACAAAAATTTTCTTTTGAAGTGCCGTGTGCGGTGATTACTTCAAACGGCTCTTTTTTAATGCTTGTTTTAAAATTTTTCCAGCCTAAAGATTTTCGCATAAATGATCTAGTACTGCCTGTGTCAATTAATATTCTAGATTTGGTGTTTGTGTCGTATATAAATGGTAGCTCGTTATTTTCGCTTTGTAGATTCATTATTGAAAATCGATTCCGAGGCTTGTATGTCCTAAAAAATCGTCCTGATCGATTTTAGCGGTCTCTTCTTCGTAGTTGTCGGTTAAATTTTGGGATTCTTCGAAGTACTCTTCTTTCCCGAGATCTTCTTCAAAAGCGAATGATTCTTGTCCATTAGTCTGGTACATAGTGTAATCGTCTTTTTCGGCTCCTTGTCCGGTCATTTGATACAAATTCGTTTGTCTAGAAGGCCTATCTGTCTGTCTGGTGGAAATACTCATAGGGGTAGGTTGATAACCCGTATTTCGCTGAGGATACTGAGGTTTAGTAGTGTTGTTGTTTGGTTGTCCCCTTTGAGGCTGACCCTGATTAGCAAAAGTTGGTGGTCTATAGGAAGGATTTGGGTGTTGATAAAGTTGTTTAGGTATTTGGTGGTATTTAAATTCAGTATGTATTGGTCTTCTTACGTTATGAGTTTGGCTTTTCTGAAAGACTGGTTGTTTGCTTGGCTGAGTAAACATTTTATTATTTTTAAATTGGAAGTCGTTTGTGAGCATATTAAGTGCTTCACTAAGAGTGTTAGGGTTCTTGGTACGCATTAGTGACCCGATGGGTTCATGCAAACCCCTAAGGAGAACTCTTAAAGCTAGTTTCTGAACGTATTCTATTAAAATGTCTTTAGCCATCTGCCTTTGAGGCTCTTTATTCATAAAAAATGAAATTTGTAAATTTAGTAACTTTTGAATTTTCTCATAGAATTGAAATGGTGATTCGTTACTTTCTTGTTTTAATTCTGACATCTCTAAGTTTAATGTGAAACAATCCCTTTTGTCTGAATAACTAATTAATAATACTTTTCTAGTTTCGTGCCAATTGTAAGAGTTAGAGTTTACAACCATTTCCAGTGCTTGGCCTTTTAATTTAGAAAGAATAGAGGAGAACAGATACTCATTTTGAAAATCCTCTGGATTTTCGCTTACATAAAACTTATTCACTATCTTATCACATATCGAGATAAATCTGTGGAGCATAGTGGGCTCTCCACTATACTCGGGTATCATGTCAAGATACTCCTTTTTTAATGTTGGCGTTGCCATTATTTAATATTATTTTTCAAAATAATAAAAATTAAAAATCAATTATATAAAATTAAAAAGTATTTACTCTACTTTTTTCTTAATTCTATATCTTAAGATCTACTTACAAGTTGATCCAAAATACTTTGCTCATTTGAACAACTTTCACTTTTCACTTTTCACCTACACGATATTCGCTCGTGTTCTTAATAGATATGCGCTCTATTAAGTGGTTGTAGATATTCACTCTACTTAAGGTTTCCTCAATTAACGGTTAAAACCGATGGACGTTATATTCACTAACTTCCTTGAGGTGTCCTACCGACTGCGCCAGTTACGTTTTATATTAAGCAAGAAAGGTTTTTAAAAATGATTTTTATTTTTAACAAACCTTTGAATTTAATAAACAATTAATTTAGAAAACTGTTACATAAATTTTTACTTAATAAAACAATACAATTGATATGCACTCAATCGGAGTGGAAAACGTCTGTGCGATACAGAGGCGACTTACACACTGCCGGGGCTCTGTTCTCACACCTATATAATACTAAAGCTGCGTAAGCAGGAATTTTCCTAGCACGCATTTAATTATGAAATGTTCACATAAAATGTTTATATAACTTATATATATATATACAGTACCTTTATAGAATATAATATATAGGTAGCTAAAACTTTTTAAAAAATTCTCCAGATTTATTAAAGATAAAAAATAGATGGTTTTGTATTTTCATTCAACCTTAAACCTGGAGTGCCAAAAAGTTGTTGCCAAAAATTGAATGACGGTTAATGTGGTTGTAACTGACAGACTTGAGTTTCATTCATTTCCGTAAAAACCCACAAAATGGTAAGGGTAAAGAATAGTAGTAAAACTTTAAGTATTATCAAAATAAATAGGTATTTTATTCATTAAATAAATACCTAATGTAAATTCAAATTAGTAATAATATACATAGTAGTGTAATAATTTTTGGGAATTTCCCTTTTATAAGTCTTAATAGAAATTTATAAGTTAAAAGAAATAATGATTCAATGCTGCTTTTGTTACAAAAATTTTAATATCTTAATATGACATTCCTTATTTTCTTTTATAAAGTCACTTACTAATTACAAAGTCTTATTTCATCCACAAAGAATTACAAAAATTAAGCTTTATTAGCCTAAGTCTAAAATTTGTTTATGGCAGCAAGAAGTTTAGTTATAAATTTTAATATTAATTGAATTTGATTTAATTACTTTAATTTGAGCTTGAGCTCTCCTTATCTCGGGTTAATAGGTGGGTTTTCTAAATTTTGAATAATAAAATTTGAGTTGGCACTTTCAAAAAAATATCTAAGTTACAATTCTTACAAGCTAAAATTTTTTTTTTACAAGTTATTTGGTTTCTAATTAAATAATTTCCTGAATAATGTTTTCTTAATCGATCAGTTCAATGATTTGGCTTAATGTTATTCTGTAATTATGATTTGAATACGATACTGCACTTTCCGCACCAGTTAAAAAAATAAAATTTCTACAGCCAATTCTGAACACGTCTGCCTCGTTCAAATGCTCTGTTCCAAACTAACTGACGCTCCCTTTTTTAGCAATAAAAATGGCCAAGTCGTCAATTTCCGCTATTTTCTCGTTTATTCCTTGTAACAGCTTTACGGATGTCATGTTCACAGCCTCTGATACACTTCTTCTTCTTAACAACTGCACTTAAATTTCTTTGCAAAACAATTGCATTTAAATCTTATTTCCCAAACTGTTTTAGATTATATCTCCACGAGAAATATTTAAAACGAATATCTTTTGCCGGTCAATGCGCACGCAACTGCACAAACTCGTTCTCCCATCTTGTTTACTTCAGAACATTTCACTAGCTTGCCGTTTGAAAGTTTTAAGTGTATTTATATCGTTCTATTGTTCTATTCAAATTGTTATCTATCAATTACTTCTAATACATTTTCTTATAAATAGTGATTTGTGTGTTTTTTTTCTTTTTATATAAAATCTTGTGATTAGATCTAAAATGTGGCCATGTGCATTTTCTACACAAGTGAAATTAGGTTATGTTTACATTTCGTTACTGGTATATTTTAGTAATTTTTTTACATACTGAATTTATTTATATATATTTATCTTATTTTGTAAGTGCCTTTTATATATATACTACTTCAAAATGTTACATAGTCCCCAAATTTAGATTAAAAAAATATTTTGATTCCAAAATTCCTTTTTTTTTATCTCAATTTTCACATTTTGGGAGTAAACTCTTACTCTATCCTTCTTGCTTGTCTGCTGCCCTCTAATTACATATGATATACTTAACTCCTAACAATACAATAAATTAACAATTAACATTTAATCAACAATCCTCTTATACTCTTAACATCTAGTACATTAATCATTTTCTGATTCTTAGAATCTATTTTATAAACTTTTTCTTTTTCTTTCTTTATTTTAATTTTAATAGAATGGAATCTTTCCAATCATAAGTTTTTTTTATTTATCTATATAATCTATCTTCTGGCACAGTGTTTTTTTTTTTTTTTTTTTTTTTTAATTTCAGCCTAACCGAGTCATAGCATGTCTAGGTTGTTTGTAGGTTAGGTCCTTGTTCTTATTCATTCATCCCTTCCTATTTTATTTTTATTTTTCAATATCCAGTTCAATTATTTTCTTATATCATTTCAGTTTATTTTGTATGAAGTTTAACATCTAATATTTTTTAAAGGTTCAATCCCATATCCTCTATTTGATCATATCTATAGCTCCTTCGATTACACTGTCCCTATATCAACGAATATAAATTTTGTTTTAATACTTATATATATCAACGCAGATTCTCCCTTACAATACGACGAAGTTTAAATACACAATTACCATATTTTTATTACAACGATGCTTCAATATTTATTATCATAGATTCATATTTCTTTTATAATATATAATATATACGACGAAGTTCCATTATTTCTCAACGCAGATTCTCCCTTACAATACCACGAAGTTTAAATACACAATTACCATATTTTTATTACAACGATGCTTCAATATTTATTAACATAGATTCATATTTATTTTTATTCATTATTCGACGAAGTTTCCAATAAATTATCGTAGATATAGTTACCATCCCTTAAAACCTATATCCTGCTAACGTTTTCTTATACACATAGTCACCTGGAGTTTATTCATATTGCTTCCTTTACCTATATTTAATATCTCCCTTCCTATTTTATTTAAATTTATATATTTTTTATTTCTTTATTTATTTTTTTTTTCAAGTGTTTGTTTAATTATTAAGTCATTTCTGGTCCATTGTCATTTCCGGTCTATTTGTTATCCATCCCTCCTACATTTGCTTCCTTCTCCTAATACTTTTATATCCTGAGTCATTCCTGTTGTTACCATCTTATTATCCCTTGTTATTTTCCTTTCTCTCGACTTCTCCCTTACTATTTAATTTGTTCTATCTGAAATTTATCTGATTCTCCATGGTGTGCCTCTCTTGGTTCATAAAATTTCTTTAACAAGCTAATATGGAAAATTCCTCTAATTTTATTGCTTCTAGCATCTTTGATTTCATAAGTCGCCTTGCCATATTTCTTGGTGATCACATAAGGTCCATCATATATATAAAATAATTTTGCCATCTCACCTCTTATACCCTGTGGTTGCCAATTTTCTTTTACTAATACCTTGTCCCCAACATTTAATTCTTCTATTTTATGAGTTTTATTAAATTTCTCTGCTCTCTTATGAGCCTTCTTCTTAATTCTACTCCTAGCAATTTCTAAATGTCTTTCTAAATTTATTAATTTTGAACTCCAGCCTAAATTTTTTATTTCCTTTTGCCAAAACCTTTCATCCTGAATTCCTAGTTGTAGCTGGTTAGGTGTGTATCCTGTAGTCTCATGAGGAATTTCATTAATTGCCTGGTTAATAACCTCTACATATTTTCCCCATTCTCTATGGTTATGATGACAATATGTTCTCAAACATCTAATGATCTCCTTATTCACCCTCTCAACGATATTGCTTTGTGGCCTCCTTATTGGAGAAAATATTGGTTTCATTTCTCTATTTTTAATATACTCCAGCCATTTCTTATTATTAAACTGGGTTCCATGATCAGTCTGTATTCTTTCTACTCTCCCGAATTTTTCTATATAATTTGCTAAACATTTAATTGCCTCCCCTGTGGTTGCCTTTTTCAATTTATAGATTTGAACGAATTTTGTAAATACATCTAAAATTACTAATAAATACTTATAGCCTCCTACAGTTCTTTGAAATGGTCCTATAAAATCAATTGACAATTGCTCCTTTGGTTTTTCCACTTGGATCCCTTTCATCTCTCCAAAATTACCTTGGGTTACATTTTTAGCTCTTTGACAAATATTACTTGTTTTAATAATTCCCCTAATGCTTTTTCCCATCTTCTTCCAAGTGAAGCTCTCTGATAATATGGTATGACATTTCTTAGCTCCTGCATGCAGGTAATATTCATGACAAGTACCCACTATTTCTTTAATCATTCCCTCCAATCGGTCAATTCTATCATTATTATTGTTTTTCTCAATCGCTATCTCCCTATTTAAAACTCTTAACTCTTCCCTGTTCTGTATTGTTATTTTTTCTACCTTCTCTATCTCTTTCTTATTAATTTCTGTCACATCAGCTATTATTTCTTTTGTTTCCTCTAAATTCTTCTTAATCTTCTCCTCTAAGTCTCTTCTCATAACTCCTATTACAGCATTATTCTCTGTTCTAAACTGTTCCCTCATATCCTCTATCATTTTCTTACTTTCCTCCCTTATTTCCTGTGTTATGAATTTGAAATCTTCCTTCATCTCTCTCATTTCGTCTCTATTTTCCTCTAATTTTTTGTTTATTTCCCTCATATCCTCACTCATATCTTTCATTTCCCCTTTTATTTCATCTATCTTATCTAATTGTCTATTTATTTTTTCATTATTTATATTTAATTGTCTATTTAGATCCTCTCTCCCTTTTTCACTCATTTCCATGAGAGTTCTCATCATCTCCATTAAATCTTCATTCTCATTAATTCCCTGTTTTTTTTTGTTGGGTTTGCATAGGTGGTAGTCCCCTAGCCTCATCTACTTGGGTTTCCACCTCACTCTCTTCTATAGGCATATCTGTGCCTTTCTTTTCTGTCTCTTGTATTTCTAGGCTTGTCCCTTTTTCCAATTCTATTAGGCCTATTGTAGCTTCTTCCTCTTCTTCATTTATTTTTTCTTTTAATGTCACATATTTTCCTTTTGCAGCTTCCTCAATTGCTGTACCCTTCCTAGACCTACTATGTTTGTTATATTCCTCTAATTTTTTTGTTTTTTTCGCTTTCTCCCCCCTTAAATTATATGTACCTGTTTCAGATTCCAATTTTTTTTCTTTATCTAAAATTTCAAAATTTCCCTTTATGCTATTTAAATTTTGAAAATTAAAAAAATTATTGACTTATGGTTGCAAAGTCCTGAAAAGTAAACAATATTAATACAAATATTTAATTAATAATCTTATCTAAAGTGCCTTAAGATTAATTCTTAAATTTTTTTTATAATCGAGCCCCACGTTTGTGTGCCAAATGTGATAATTTTTGGTAATTTCCCTTTTATAAGTCTTAATAGAAATTTATAAGTTAAAAGAAATAATGATTCAATGCTGCTTTTGTTACAAAAATTTTAATATCTTAATATGACATTCCTTATTTTCTTTTATAAAGTCACTTACTAATTACAAAGTCTTATTTCATCCACAAAGAATTACAAAAATTAAGCTTTATTAGCCTAAGTCTAAAATTTGTTTATGGCAGCAAGAAGTTTAGTTATAAATTTTAATATTAATTGAATTTGATTTAATTACTTTAATTTGAGCTTGAGCTCTCCTTATCTCGGGTTAATAGGTGGGTTTTCTAAATTTTGAATAATAAAATTTGAGTTGGCACTTTCAAAAAAATATATCTAAGTTACAATTCTTACAAGCTAAAATTTTTTTTTTACAAGTTATTTGGTTTCTAATTAAATAATTTCCTGAATAATGTCTTCTTAATCGATCAGTTCAATGATTTGGCTTAATGTTATTCTGTAATTATGATTTGAATACGATACTGCACTTTCCGCACCAGTTAAAAAAATAAAATTTCTACAGCCAATTCTGAACACGTCTGCCTCGTTCAAATGCTCTGTTCCAAACTAACTGACGCTCCCTTTTTTAGCAATATAAATGGCCAAGTCGTCAATTTCCGCTATTTTCTTGTTTATTCCTTGTAACAGCTTTACGGATGTCATGTTCACAGCCTCTGATACACTTCTTCTTCTTAACAACTGCACTTAAATTTCTTTGCAAAACAATTGCATTTAAATCTTATTTCCCAAACTGTTTTAGATTATATCTCCACGAGAAATATTTAAAACGAATATCTTTTGCCGGTCAATGCGCACGCAACTGCACAAACTCGTTCTCCCATCTTGTTTACTTCAGAACATTTCACTAGCTTGCCATTTGAAAGTTTTAAGTGTATTTATATCGTTCTATTGTTCTATTCAAATTGTTATCTATCAATTACTTCTAATACATTTTCTTATAAATAGTGATTTGTGTTTTTTTTTTTCTTTTTATATAAAATCTTGTGATTAGATCTAAAATGTGGCCATGTGCATTTTCTACACAAGTGAAATTAGGTTATGTTTACATTTCGTTACTGGTATATTTTAGTAATTTTTTTACATACTGAATTTATTTATATATATTTATCTTATTTTGTAAGTGTCTTTTATATATATACTACTTCAAAATGTTACAGTAGATATACCTAATAATATTCATACATAATATAACATAGTGTATTCAAATTTGTGAAAATGCAATAAACAAAAGTATCCAGATCACAAAACAATGATTTTATACTTGTCTACTATTTTTTTAAAACATAATATATGTTTCACTAAAATAGAACTTGTTATTTTATAATTTATATAAAATTTGCTACAAAACCTTCTTGTCTAATAGGTATATCATTTAAACTAAATGCCTAAAAAATGGACTGTTTTCTTTAAAAGTAACTTCTACTCATTAATATTTACAGTAAAATTTTTAAAAAAATACTAATAAGTAAAATAAAGACAAAACAAACATGATGTCGAAGCTGTCTTTTTTTATACATATAAAAATAAAATACTAATAAAAATACATCCTAAATTTTTTTTTAGTATTATTATTTATGGCCTTTATTATAAAGCACAGACTGTTGTAGACAACTTTCTTGGTACTCACTAAAGGTGGTGTAGTCGTGCTCCTTAAGTATGTTTTAGCACCGTGAACTCGACCAGCTACCTGTTTTTTCTTTGCCGCTAACAGCTTCTTGCATCTTCCAATTGAAGTAGGTTGTACGCTTATCACATTTGAATGACTTCTTTGCTTAGATTCAACTTTATTTTTGGGTAGCATACAACAATATTTCCCAAAGGTGTGCATACTAGAAATGAGGCCATTTTCTGTGTTAGCAAACCTCTTAATATTCTGGGTCATTTTTTTAAAGGCAGGTAGGTATAGCTGAGGCGCACTATTCAAACCGTTTTTTATTCGCAGTACCATGGCATCAAAAATCTCCATATCTTCACTCAAGTTTTCCAATTGTTCCATAGGCAAATCCTGTTCAATGTCATTTGAAGTAGAAGCCACAGTTGAAGATTCAGATGATGATGATGGTAGATTGACTTTTGAATGATTATGTGCATTATTAATTTGATGATTATGTGAAGATTTAAAGGTGATACAACAAGGCCGTTTGGGCAGCAAAGGATCTTTAACCTTACTTAGAGAATTCTTCACGAACCTTAAAAAAACACACACACATACACACAAAACTTGAACCATAGAAGAGTGCGAGAAGGAGGAAATATTCAAAAATCGACTAAGAAATTATTAATCAGTAAGCACATAATACAAGGTCATTTCGTAGAGGGTATCTCATTAGGTACCCTCTACGAAAAAATTTTTAAAAATAATGGAAATCAAGTCATCAGAAGAAATTTGTGAACTGTTCAAAACCTACTTTTATAAGGTATGTCGTCATAAAAAACATTTAGTATATATTATATACAATAAATAATATAATTGTCTTATATGTGCGTTTAATTAGCTTTCCAACGGTACTATTTGTCAACTGGTTATCTTGTACTTTGTTTGAGTTTTTAAGTAAGAAATGCTAAAAACCTTATTAAAAATGTTGAAAACCACGACTGAATATGTAAAAAAATATATTCAACCATATCGACTTTATGGAGTTTTTAAACGAAATAAAAAGTGCGTATTTCGATAACAAAGATAGATAGATTGTTGTGGTTTGTGGAATTTATAAATCATAAGCACCTAAGTTTATCCCAAAGACTTTCACCTTTCATAAATTTATGTCCTTTTTTATTTACGTGTAATAACTTCATTAGGTTGCATGTATTTGGTAATGGGCTTATTCAAAATTTTTGAAAAACGTTTGTTAGCAATTTTTATTTAAAGACTCAAGTAAAGTAGAAGATACCCAGTTAAAAAATTGTACCATCGGTAAGCTAATTAAATGAACAAACCTTCTCATCAGAAAACAATATTTGTTATCAATATGAATTCGTGAGTTGTAACTCTTCGGAGGTTGCGCAATTGTTATGTATCATTAAAGAACAAATCTGATATTTATCACATTATAACAGATCTATATCAAATCCATTCGACTTATGGAAAATTCGAGCTATAGAAGTTCGACCGTATTCAATCTGAACTAGTGATTTAACATTCTTTTTAGCGTAACATTTCTCTCTTACATGAAGGTTTTTCTCATCACATACTTTCCTCTATTCACAGATGATTTTTATTCTAAAAATTAATGATAGTGACTTTTAAGCTATTTAGAAGTTATTACAGGTATCAATGTACCGACGCCACCTACGGTGGCCCCAACTGATTTGAATACCAAGTGAATTCAAGGTATATGATAAAAATGATTTTTTCAACATATTTGTGTGCTTCAACAAGAAACATATTTGTGATAAGTGAACAACTTAGGTTTAATGTCCTTTTATAAAGTTTATTAGTGTATGTACTAATTAATCATTGACGTTTCACAGTTGTCAGTATAAAAAATGTCTGTCCTCTAGTGGAGTATGTACCATTGACTAATTAATTTTTTTTAAATTATTAAAAACTTGGAGGTACCTTATCGGTTTAGAGCACTTAGCTACAGTCTTTGTACTCTCCTGAGTAAGTACCATGTTCAGGTTACTTTATGAATCTGATAGAATTCTGCTTTTGGTATCACTTGGCAAAAAAACCACTATTTGCAGATATTTTTCAGCCTACGTGTTTCACATTAGATGCATTGTTCAATGCTGTGAGTCAAGTACAAGACCCTTGAAAAATGCACAGACTTTGTAAGAAACATGTTGACTGAAAAAATATCAGTAAGTAGTGGTTGTTTTCCAAGTGATATCAAAAGTAGTAATTTATATAAAAACCTCAAGATGCATAACACAAAAACTGCAAATCTGATAGGGTCTTTTGCAGCAGAGTAATAGATACAGAAACATTTTCATTTGTTTTACTGAATCATGATTTTTTTATCTCCAGTGCTTCAACTCAAAGGTGAGCAATTCTCAACAAAAATGTACTCTACAACTAACAAATCTTTCTATGAATGTCAACATGCCACAAAGCTTGGCAAGTAAATGAAATAGAGAATGAATTGTTGAAATAGCCAATAATAGTCATTAAATACCATCAAAAAGAAACGATACCAATTGTCAATCAAGTGTGAATGTTTGGCAAAGTTTGAATAGCAGTTATTATTTGTTAGTGCGTTTATATGTTCTAGGTAGCAAGTGTCAAATGACTTCCCTACAAGCAAGTGTAGGTAGGTGTAGGGTAGCAAGTGTAAAATACAAATACACAACACTACAAGCCCATAAAATACTTAAACATACCATACCGTTCATCCAAAACCCACAATCTAACCAACACAGTATGAAAAGCAATTACAAAATAGCCTACTCCACACACAACACTCTCAATAAACAATTAAAACCCAACGACATTTACAATGCCGCTGGAGTTTACAAACTAACTTGCAGTTCGTGCCCTAGTTTTTACATTGGCTAGACAAGGAGGTTATTTTACACCCACTACCAAGAACATAAAAATTCACTAACAAACAATAATTAGCAATCAAACTTTACATAACATCACATATCCACAAAACACGACCACATAGGCATAACATCCAATCTACAAATTCTTCATAAACAATACAAATACAATCAACGTTACACAACCGAACAATAGGAAATATACAAACATTTCAAACTACACCCTACACACATACTTAACATACTACATTATAACTCATACACACTTTTCGATATCATAACTCCTAATCTTCACCAAATACACCCACATCCCTATCTTAACCTACAAAAACCTTAAGAACAGTTACGGTCTGACTTGACAATCGGACACATCTCCCGAAACGGGGGTTTCTCAACAAATATAAGTAAGTGCTAATATAGGCAAGTTGTAAAATATTTACAAGTGTTTTAGTGAAAACTAGTAGCTCACGTGAAGATGGATTCAACTAATATCCAATATGAAGTAAATTAAGTAAGTAGGCTTACAATAAAATTTCAAGATAAATTAAATATATTAATGAAAGTTAATCTCATATTAAATAATGGCAGATTTATAATACAAATAAAATTTTGTGGTCTTACAAAAAAACAGTTGTGCTAAAAGAATTAATAAAAGAAATTTACATAAAACGCCTCATATTCAGCTAAATGCTGAATGCCACTATTTCGAGCAGTATAGATTAATTAATGATTAAAGTTGCTATTAATTGTTGAGGTTGCTGGTATTGAAATGCTGAATCTTTATTATGATAATGCTCATTTTCATAAAGATCTCTTCTAGCCAATCAAAAATAAAATTTTGTCAATAATTCAACAATTAGGATATTGAAGTTGCTTGATGTAATCATCTTGAACTCACTGATTAAACTAATTTTAAAAATACTTAACTAAGTAAATACATAATTGCTTACTTGCTGGCGCATTTCAAAACATTCATTCCTTTTGCGAAGCTAACCCTCTACCCTCGAGTAGAGGGTGAGCTTCGTAAAAGGAACGAATGTTTTGAAACTCGTAAGCAATTACGTATTGACTTAGTTAAGTATTTTTAAAATTAGTTAAATTAGGATATTTTAGTGACAAATATAACTGAACACAGGTCTGCTAGTTAGAACATTATACCAATTCTCAATAAGGCTGACTATGGTAGGATAATTAGTAAACTAATAAATATTTGTTTTATAAGTATGAGAAAAAACTGTGACAATGAGATTCAAACTGTCCCTTTATTTATGAAGCCTACCTGTTATTAACACCTTTACTTAAAGGTTGCAAGCTTGTGATTTATGGTTGTGTGGGTTCTAGTATAAGCAGCCTCTGTAATATGTATTGGAAAAGATGTTTGATTCAAAGTGTGTTGATTTGAAACAGGCTGTTTTTTGTTGTTTTTTTTCGATGTGTTGTACATTTTAAATTTTTCTGTAGCTGTTAGTTTCTTTCAAGCAGATAGCTGGACTTCAAGTTTATGTTTCTTTTGTCATTAATACGTTCTTTGAACCTTGTGTTGAACCTTTGGCCAATGGGTATACTGGGGCAGTTGTTACAAGTTATTTTGTAGATTTTCGATAGATTAATCTTAGTTGTTTGCTATTTAGAGGGCTGCAAGTGATTTTAAGTATATGTTTGTCATTTGTATAATATGTGAGTTTTCCTAATGACACAAGAAGCTTTGTGTGTTTTTGTTATAAGATGGGGCAGAGATGTATTTTTTTGTAAGACTGTTTGAAAGTAAGACTGTTTAAAGGTTTTATTTATGTTTAATTTGTAGTGTATGTTGTAATATGAGTACCTATGAGTATGTGCTTATAACCATATTTTATTAAGGTATTCTTTATAGACTATTTGTAGCATAGAAATTTTATGTAGTTAGTAGGTCATGCTGTTAGCAATTAATGTAGGAAACTATTCACCGCAGCAAATATATGTAAAGCAGATTAGACTAGCCTTAACTTTAAGGCATTGCTAAACAATAGTCTGGCTGCTAAGAAGAAACAAATGCACCAGGTTTGAAAATAGCAAGGAAATATTTAAGGTTTTATCCTGTAATGCTGCAGGAAATCATGAACTATCTTGTTATGGTTATTGGTAAAGCAGTAAAATCAAGGGCATTCAAGAGCCTAAATGGAAATGTCCTGCCTGTCTCCTACAAAAACACCAACGAGGCAGCATCCTATATTTGTCATACTCCTATCTATATTGCTACCCATGAGTTAAACTGATATCCTATTCTCATACTTCCATGGAGCACAGGCTCAGGAATGCTACTCAATACCATGTGGGTCATGTTCCTCTTCTAGTTCTACACACAAGGCAGCATTCTATATTTGACATGACATATTTTTATCTTTATTGCTACACATGAGTTAAACTGATATCCTATTCTCATACCCTGATAGAGCACAGGCTCAGAAATGCTACTAGTACCATGTGGGTCATGTTCCTCTTCCAGTCCTACACACAAGGCAGCATTCTATATTTGACATCACATATTTTTATCTTTATTGCTACCCATGAGTTAAACTGATGTCCTATTCTCATACCATGATGGAATGCTACTTCACCATGTAAGCCATATTCCTCCTCTTTACTACGATTGAGTGAACTTTCTATATTTGTCATACTCTTATCTTTATGGCTACCCAAGAGTTAAACTAATACCCCATTCTCATACTCTGATGGATCACAAGCTCAGGGATCATGTACGCTTAGTACCATATAAGCCATATTGCCTCTCTTTCCTACGATTGAGTCAACTTCCTATATTTGTCATACTCTTATCTTTACGGCTATACAAGTGGTAATATGATACTTCATTCTCATACTCTGATGAAACACACAATCAGGGATGCTACTATGTACCATGTAAGCTATATTCCTCCTCCGTTTCTATGATTGAGGTAGCTGGCTACATTTCTCATACTCCTATGTTTATTGCTACTCACGGGGGAAAGTCATATACCCATCTTATGCTGTGATAGAGGACACATGCACTGGGATGATACCCTGTTCCATGTCAGCTATATTCCTCCTCCATTCCTACGATTTAGTCAGCTTCCCATATTTGTCATACTCTTATCTTAATGGCTACCCAAGAGTGAAACTGATAGACTTTTCTTATTCTTTAATAAAGGACACATCCACTGGGATGCTACTCTGTGTCATGTCAGACGTGTTCCTCTTCCATTTTATGATCGAGTTATCTCCTTATATTTGTCATAACCTTATCCTCATGACTACCCAAGAGTCTAACTGTAGACCGCTAAATGTAGTCTAAGTAAGAAAATAATCGCAAAACAATTCATGTTTCACAATTAAAAAAAATATTCATTTAAATATCAAGATTTAGTTAAAAATATTAAAACAGTACAATTTCTCACTACAAGGGGCGGTGGTTCACAATACTGTTTCAGATGCATATCTTGTGGGTTGAACGTCACAGTTGGAACTCCCTAAGTTGCGCTGATTACATTCTGCACGCCCAATTCCAGTAGAAAATGAAATACAGGACACTCCTTGCATCGACTCACTGACAGGGTATTTGTTAGGTAATACTCATTCCTACCCTTCAGCATAAGGACAATCCAGCTTTCAAGGATTCCTAAATGATCTCTTGCATTTTATTTCCTTGCAGAAATACTTGTTCCTATTTTGTTTATTTCACGTCCACATTTTCTAAGGAAAGTACTTGGTAGCTTGCTGCATTGACCTAACAATTCTAAATCATGGTTGGGGTAATACCACACGTACAAAGAAAACTGCCATGATGTCTAGACGGATTTTGGGGGCCTAAATCCGAAGTTCAAATTGAAAAAAGGGTACTTTACTTTTAAGTCCAGGCTGAACTACAACTGTCTTTACACAATATTAGTATTATTTTATCTATTTTTTTCGTTCAATCTCTTTGGATTGATTAACTGTGTAATCTCTGCTGGAAGAGTCTTGTGCGTGATATCGTTTATGTTATAACGTTCTCGGATACGGCCATAGATTCTTTTATGGGTGAATTGTACTTTGCGGCGAACCGATGTAGAGAAAGAAGTATTATCAGCCACAAATATACCATTAAATATGGCTACTATCACCTTCTAAATATATGACCACTATGTGCTATACACGTCTGCGTGAACGTATACTTAGATAATTGAAGGCGTCGCTTAGAAAATATTTTTCTAGCACATTGTTTATTTTTACGGTCGTTGTTTTAGATTCCTTTATTTGCCATATTCTTATCTTAATGGGTACCTAAGAATGAAACTGATAGACCTTTCTTATACTTCGATAGAGGACACAGGGATGCTACTCTGTACCATGTAACCGATGTTCCTCCTCCATTCCTACAATCGAAGCCGCTTCTGATATAAGTCATTATTTCGATGTTTTATTTTGCAAAACCTAAACGTTTTTTGATGAAATACAAATTCCATAAGTATTTTTTTTGTTTATTCGATTTTAGAGATAAGTTTTTTTATGAGGAGATTATGGTTTTATTAAATTTGGGATGAAATTAAATAGATTAAAACTTACAGACCTTTAAGAATGGCTGTCGTTATCAGATAAATATTAAACATTTCCCAGAGATTTATCAAATTTATTGTCCGTATTCCGAATCCATTATACGCATTACGTTTAGGTTATGTAATTTAGAAAGAATGTGCTCGAAATAAATATCAATGGCTGTTAAATAGCTTCACACTTTCATAACTTGTACTTCATTCCTAAATAAGAACATTGGGAACATAAACTCTGAGAATTTATTGACAAATTACTTTAAATGATGCAAAACGTCATTAGTAATTAAAAATGATATTCAATGCCCTCATACAAACATATCCTCTTCACAAACACACTTCTTCATCGTGTAGTAGGCCTACTTCAGGAATTACAGTAACCAAAGCTCACGTATCCAAGGGGGGCGATGGGCCGATCGCCCCCCCCAACCCTCAAGAATTTTGGGTTAAAAATCGACAATATATTATTAAATTAGGACTTTCTATTAAATTAGACTTTTACTTAAGTTAATTCGTCTTTGATTGTAAATAAAAAATAAAATTTTAATTTCAAAATGTGACGCGTTCTCTCGGCATACCCTCGTAAACGTCTAAAAGTTTTAACAACAGATAGCGTTAGAGAAGCTTAGTCTCGAACATATGATTTTCAATACGTAATTTTGCAAGCGTAATATTCGTAGTTGACTCCGGAATTGTTCATGTTGGAAGAATAACTACTTATATTAATTAATAAACCATTTTTATAATAATAGCTTATTCTCTAGCCGTAAGTGTTATCGAAACTGGAATAATTATTTATTAAAAAGTCTAATTTGCAACGAATCTTTATCACGTTACCGATTTCTAACGCAGAAGAACTTTTTCTGTTCTGTTTTTACATACACGCACGCGCGCGAGCACACACACACACACACACACACACACACACACACACACACACACACACACACACACACACACACACACACACACACACACACACACACATATATATATATATATATATATATATATATATATATATATATATATATATATAATGCATCGATCGCCCCCCCCCCAAAGCAAGTCGCTGGATACGCGCCTGAAGCTATATTATTATTCATAAAGTAACCTAGCTTTATTATTATGAAATAGCTTTATTATTATTAACTTTAGGGTAGGTTTAGTTATAATGGTCAACTGAAAGTCTTGGTCAACATTTTCGAGACATAATCGTACATCGACTCTCGTTTTACATCAAGTTATGACAGTAAAAGAACAAATAGTATTTTTTTAGTAACAAAATATTCGGTCAGATTTCGTGTTAAAAAATAATCTACCCAACGTAAGTTAATAGGTTGCTTAATTGAAAAGAAAAGTGATTATTTTTTAATAACTAAACTAATCCCAACCTTTTTGCTATTGCGGTATTATAAAACAACCTAATTTAAAGTAGCCTAGTATAAAATAGTACTCAATTTAATAGAGAACCTTCGATCTATATAGTTTCTTGTACGTTTGTAAGTTGAGGTTATGTTTGTATTTTTTTAAATTGTACGAAATATTTTTTATTTGCGATATTTAAGATCTCGTTTTTTGTTAAAAATTATTTTCAAGTTACTTATGTAAAAACCAGATCGGATTTGAATGTTTTTGTCAAGAATTAAACTATCTTTTACGTACAGTTCAGAATTTCTTTTAACGAAATTTGATTACTGGGCTTTATACTTTAAAAGAGCCAGTTGCAGATTGAGTGTTTGTTGGTTGATGTTTAAATATCAGAGTATAAAATCAGGTCCGCTAATAGCATGAAACTGTTATGAAACAGCCGTTTCTCTGAGTGTAAATAGACGCTAATATGTTGGCCGGAACGGATGCAAACAAAAGAATCTACACTTTGTATATAATGGAGCTAAGTGGAAGGACGTTTCGGGCATAATGGAACGTACATAATTAACAGTGAGTCTGTGCAGCACGTTCAGTGTTAAACACTGAAGGTGGATTACGTTTGCTTTAATATATATATATATATATATATATATAATTAAATGACACTTTCATAAACAAGAATGTTTTATTTTAGTTTTCTTCATACATTGAGGCTTTTCGCTGATTGGCGGTATCAGCACTACCAAACTTTTTCTAAGTACCTTATAGTTCCTTGAAAAAATTTTGATAACGCTGATACTGCCAATCAGCGAAAAGCTTCAATGTATGAAGAAAACTAAAATAAAACATTCTTGTTTATAAAAGTGTCTTTTTCTTGTTATATATATATATATATAACAAGAAAAAGATATTCATCCAACGATTATTATATATATATATATAACTACTCTGTCTTTAATTTGACTAAAATACTATCCCTTTTCAACCCCTATAACTTACATAACTTTCATTGTTAAATTACTTATTAGCATAAGAAAACTATTAGCTATTTTAGTTTCCGATTTTTATCCCCATAATCCAATAAAATGCTACAAAGTATTGCCAGGTATGTTTCCCGTTATCACACAATCTTCAGAATCCATTATCCAGGAGGACAAACATTACATTAAATAATACTATATTTATTTACTTAAAAAGTACTGTTTAGCAAAGAAAATATTGTAATTTTGGGAAAGGCAAAAAATTATACTCAAATATATAATGTCTGTTTATAAAACATTCATATCCCTAAACAGAAGGTTAGGTCAGCTTAGAAACAAAAAGGGCAGTGTAACTGCGAATTTAGACGAGATTAATAAATAGAGAACGCGCCTACTTGAGGAGCTATTCGAACCATTTTGCTTCTTTCTTTACTGTTATATAACGGTCAACCAGTACATAGAATAGGTCTCCCTTTGAAGAATAGGGAGACATTGTGGTATGTAGGATTAATATAGGTATATTATTCTAAGGTAAGTGATATAAGGGAGGAAAACGGTGAAGATTTGAGAAACTAAAGTAGACCTGCTCAATGTGAAAGTGTTCCAGAGACTTACTTGTCACACCTCCTAGTAGGAGAAACGGTAGATGAAGCTGAAGCCGCACTGAATACAAAATATAACAATCCCCTGGGATTGGGAAAAAAATTCATCGCATGCCCTGAGTAGCTTATTTAAAGAAAAACTTTTTGTGAACCCTACCTCTTATTTCCGGTTTGCATAACAGTCATTTTAGATAGATATGGTTAAAATAGATACGTTTCTGGATAGTACGAAGGTTAAATACTGTAATGTACGAGATATAGTAAGAAACCTCCGCACGAGGGCCATGCAGGTATCTACCCCTTTCTTGCATGTAGGTCCAGTGCTGAACAAGATATTAAGTTTGTGTGCCCTTTCCCTACTCTAAATATCAAGTCAGTTACTGTGCATCAGCTGGTCATGTCTCTTGCTTTGTCATGGGTCTAGAATTTCCGTAGATACTGAAGTTTAATAATCTCACAGAAATGTGTTGCATTTCCATTTTGCATCAAATCTATTCTCAGTTTATAGAAATGTTCTATTAAGGTCAGATTTTGATTTATAAGAGTAAGATATATACATACTGTGAGATTGACAGACGACATTAAGAGCTACAGATTATATATAGACCTATATATATATATATATATATATATATATATATATATATATATATATATATATATATATATAACAACATAGGTTATTCAAATACAAGAATATTTATTAATTTATATTCAAAGCTTTTCGTTCGTAAACAGTACCAACATCATTAGGAATGAAAAATACAATAATGAATAATACAATAGATCTTGCATTATTGTATTTTTTATTCCTGATGATGTTGGTACTGTTTACCAACGAAAAGCTTTGAATATAAATTAATAAATATTCTTGTATTTGAATAACCTATATTGTTTTTGATTATTAAAAAAGAAAACATATTATATATATATATATATATATATATATATATATATATATAGAGAGAGAGAGAGAGAGAGAGAGAGAGAGAGAGAGAGAAGATAGACAGGTCAGTCATGTTTGATCTGTTTGATTCGTACTGACGATCAGTTTAATTACACAGAGAATTAAACAATGTTCGTGGTAGAAAAACGAAACATACATTTCATGTGTAACTTTACAGAAAACTGCTATTCTACGCTACTTTATGGCGGCAAGCGAAAGCCTACGTCTTGAAAGATCCGTATAATATTCTTTAGCTGTCCGGTATTAAATAGAAAGGGGTTAGAAATATTTGGTCGAGCAGGATTTCAGAACGGTATTACTGGATCAGAACCTGGCAAAATATTATTAATCACTATCCGGAGACACTGATGAAGATCGGCACATAGCGATCGAAAACGTTCTGTCTCAGTAAGTTTTAACAAATTTACTAAATTTAAAGTTCGGATAGTCATAAACTATTGTTTAAGTGATTAATAAGATCCACCGAACGTAATGGACTACCGATATGGTAAATACGAAAATATTATTGTTATGTTTCAAGACCGGGGTCTCCAACTTACGGCCGCAGGCTACATCCGTCCCGCGAACAGATTTTTTCCGACCTGTGAAAAACTAGCATACTGAAAAATATTTTATTTTTTAATATATTATCTTTTGAACATTTTACCATTAAATGTAAGTACAGTATGCATGTGTCACATGTCACTTGTTTTCTCTATGAGTGTAAAACTACCTGTAAAGAAGTAAAAAACTAAGCAAAAAAATCTCAAAAACCATCTCTGAACTCTTGATTAGAAAAAACGTCGTGGGTGTATGTAGGGGGGGGGGGTTCTAGACTCTCTGTCCTGAAATATTGCCGGCCTGCTTTTCCTCCATAAGTATTCGATATGGCCCTTGAGTAAAAAAGATTGGAGACCCCTGTTTTAAGGCATCAAGACATTTTTATAAATAAAGGAAAGCATAGAGTCTAGAGATTTTCCATGTATCATTTTTAGAAGTCAATATATAAACCAAATTACAGATTTTATGGAGGAATTTTCCTTATTTTCCTTAACACGTTAAATGGTTTGAACCTTACAGAGTGTTCATTATTTATAATTTATGAAAATAAAATTTGGTTTAAGGTTAAATATTATTATTTTATAGTTATTAGTACTATAAAGCTAGAATTATACTTATTAGTATTAGCTTAGTACTTTGACAAAGCTATTGTACACCTTCTGTATTTTATCGACTTTAGGAATCTTTGTTATTCATTTGGAAGTTTTCCACTATGTTTAATACAGTTGGGATTAAACATTCTTACGAATGGTTCTTTAATATATCTGAACCGATTAAATTATACAATTATTTTACACACTTTTTATAAATACCATGGTGGTTTTTATTTTGCACAAGGTATTAACTCTGGCAAGGAAGGATTCAGAATTTCGTCATAGGAGACTCAATATATTCATATAAAAGCCTTACCGCGAGAATGAGATACCCCCAGAAAATTGAGGTTTCCTAGTCCCTTCTTAAGGAGAATTGTTTGAAAAATGCCCGGAATTTAAGCTCTTATAGCATCGCAAAATTATGGAAAATTTGAAAAGTCTACTGCTAAACATAACATTGAATTGGGGATTTTTCAAATAAAACGTATTATTCAACTATGCTTAATTTTATTTAGAAAGAGAAGACACATTTAAAGACGTATCGAAAACGTAATCTTAATCTTTAAAGTAGTTTATGGAAGTACGTTTATTTTACATTTTCAATGGATATTCAATCAATTTTCAGATTAAGAAAATAAATTGGTGGTACAGTTGAATCGCTTTGATAAAAATCGCCTCGCGCAGGCATGTGGGGTGAGGGATGGGGTTCGGTCACTTGCGAGAGGGAAGAGGAAGAGAAAGTTCAAAATAAAAACGCTACTAGCTTGACCACATACTTTCGGATGAGTTGATTCATTTATGCACGTAAAGAGAAAGAACCCGGGTACTACCCGGTTGCACCATTTCTTAAAGAAACTAAAAACATTTGCACTATAAAACACAAACTATAACATAATACCTAATTCAAAACATAGCACCAGCAAATGTTTTTGGAAAGGTGCGTATAGATTCACCAACGGCTGCTTTCACGACCAACTGAAGTGTCGCTGAGAGCTCTCGCCCTAACGCGCATGCACACTGGTGCCTCTAGGCACTGCGCATCTAACACCCCGATTTTTCACAAAGTGATTCCACTGTAACTAGGTATTTTTTATAGTCTAACGCATTGGTTCCCAAACTGGGGGGGGGGCGCCTACCTGGGGCTGTGTAAAGGCAAGTCAGGGGTGCATGAGACCAGTTGGAAAGTAATAAGATAAGTTAAATATATTTAATATTATAGGAACAAATTTGATGTTGTTAAAGACTTTTGTTGTGCCTTTACTAAAATACAACCTCAAATAGGCATGCTAGTGTAAAAATTGCAGTCTCTAGTAGCTCATTAATATATTTTTCTCTTATCAGTTATAATTTACCTTGCCATTTAAAACTTGATATGTCATGTCATGTTTTTTGTGAAATTATGTATAAATAAATTGTTATAACTTATATATATATATATATATATATATATATATAATTTGATTCTTTTTCATATGCCCATACCATTTATTTATAGTGTAAAGTCAAGGAGGCGTGGGAGGATATCATCTCAAGAGGAGGGGGTATGGATCCAAAACGGGAATTCCAGAGTCTAACGGGATGACATATTTTATAATTTGGAAAGTTCAAAAGAACAACACAGATTGTGTCTTTAACACAAAACATCTGTTTCGACATAACAATACACTTTTTAAAAATCCACTTTGAGAAATAACCTACTGCAATAGTACCTGGTGTAAATTAAGACTGCCCTCTAACATTACACATATAGAGAAAATATTGTAACGTTAGGATAGGAATAAATATATACTCAAATAGATACAAATATTCCTAGCAGAAGTGAAGATGAAATTATTAAGTAGGCCTATTTCAAACAAGCATTAGTCTAAAACTATACTGGATATTGTTGGTTATGCTGATGAATTAGTTTTATCATCAATCATAACCATCATCAAGCGTCAAGTCTTATCATAAAGCATAAACTTATGTTAAAGCATTAAATACTTACGAATCTTCAAATCTTAATTACTTACTAGCCAACGCCCACTCTTGGCTGTTGGGCCATTTGGTCGCGCGCTGACCAGTAGAGGCGAGAAATCTCTTCTTCCTTCGTGTCTTCAAATCTGCTAGATTGGTTTTGTAACACTTTAAACTATAAACCTTTACAAATATCAGTTCCTGAAGAGGTTCCAATTGGCAATTGTAACGCAGAGATATGTTTTAAGAGTAAATTGAGATTCTTTCATTATTTAATCTGTAATTGGTCTTATATGCAAAATTATTAATAGACTATAAACGTAAATATCATAAAAACATTTTCATAACTGTTTCTTGAGTGGTCAAAGTGATTTAATGTATATCTTAATTCAAGACTATTGCCTATGGAAAGTATTAATATTTTAATATTTTTAAAATCAATAAAAGGATTAAATTTCATACAAAGATTTACATAGTTCGATAGGTACCTAAACGTAATTTTAAAATACATTTTATTATTAAAGATAGTATTGACAGAAAGATCTTTGTAATTTTGAATTTAACTCTCAAACCTTTTCATTTTTGTTTGACAGAAAGATCTTTGTAATTTTGAATTTAACTCTCAAACCTTTTCATTTTTTTTTCCTTTCTTGCTTAAATGGTTTTTTCAGAGAGTAAAAAAAAATATCCAATAAAATCATATACTTTAATATTTATTACTTTTATGGTTTACATTATGAAAATATAGGTTTACATATATTGAGTCTGATGTTAACATTTTTCAAAATTTAGGCCTAATATTTACTACAAAACAGCCTAATAATAACTCCTTGACCATGGTATTTGAAAAGTTATTTTAATTAATATATGTTTGTTTAAATAATTCTAGCTGTAGTATATTAATTATCACTAACCTATAAAATTAAAAAGATAAAATTTAAGGCTACTTCTTGAAAATTAATATTGTTCAATTAAACATATACTTTTGAACAAACACTTTTGTTTAGGTATATTTAAATACAAATTTGATAAATTCACGGAAAGTTTTTATACATATAAGAATATATACAATGTTTTAAAATTAAAATTTTTTATCGTTTTTTTTTTGTTGTTTAAAACATTAAAATAGGGCGTCTCGAATTGAATCAAGAAATTTAAATTGCTTACATTTCTTAAGATATGATTTTTTAAAATTATTAACTAGTTAAATTAATTTCTAATATAATTACATTTTCCTAAAACTGGATAACGTAACTGCAAAGCAAGCTTTATATCTAGGTTAAAGCTACCTTCGTAAGTGATAATTAAGCCAGACGTCGAACGATCAGCTGATTGTGGACACATCCAAGTGTTAATTTATTTCTAGGTTAACTAGCAACAATGCACGTGGACACTGGGTGCCGGCAGGACACTAAGGCGCGGATGGCTTCTTATGCTTTGAAATACGTTGCAAGTAGGATAAGAAAATACGAACGAAAATTTCACGTAATTTAAGTTTCCGACTATTCCTTTAGTGCTATCCCCTACTAAGCACCATATATGATGAAATCTAATTGGTAAGTATACAATTTTTGTTGGGTTTAAAATATTTATACACTAAAAACAAGCTGCTTAAATAATATCGTATAGGCAATACTTGAAAAAGACTGCGTCACTCCAATTGTTGTTTATTAAAAATATTTTTAAAACCTTAAAATATTATCAAAATAGTGTTAAAACCTGCATTAGTTATCGTCATACGAATATAGCATTACTGTTATAACACACTCCTTTATCGATTAATTGGAAATTGCGGCACTTCGTTGTATTACATGTTATATTAAAACATAGTTAAGAAGTAACATAGGTTAGGATAGGTTAAAAAAAATAAAAAGTTTATAAATAAACTAACCGATTGCCGAATTGAACTTTTGAGGCCCTGTTCTCGGTCTTGCAACAAACTAACGAACGTGACCAGCTAAAGTTTTTATTTACAACCAAAGTTATCCTCAATAAATAGATTGTAGTTACATTGTAATATATCTATATGACCTAGTAATGCAGTATAATGGAGCTGTATTGCTTTATTAAGAAACTTTGAGTTTAGATAATTTCGAAGTACAATAAAAATATTGCCAAAACACCAAAATATGCAAAAATTTAAAAAAATAACTAATATTACAAGTTACCTAATATTAAACCCTTACGTACATTTCGACGCCCATGCCATCATCATCATGGGACCTATTACTAAATTACAATTTAGAATAAAATAATTTATTCTAGAGTTAAATACAAGTAAACTCTATAGTCAGTATGGTTTGTAAATTATTTTATTTTTGTAATAAGACCCTTTGAGGATGTTGACATGATCATCGAAACGTACATAAGGGTTTAATAGTAGGTAACTTGTAATATTAGTTATTTTTTTTTAATTATTTTTGTTTTATTATAATATTTTTAATGCAATGTATAGTGACACTGTGATATGATATTGTATATAGTTTCGAATGTTTATAAATTGAGGTTATGTTGAATTTCCTCCTATTTTAACCACTCACTCTTAAAATAACTTTGATTAGAATAACTCATTTCTTCTTTAGAATATATAAATAAAGTATGTAACAACAAAAACGAAATTAATGCATTTTTTCAAACTTAAGAGACCACTAAATTTTTATTTTTGATATTGCTACTGATGCTGTTAATGTATTGTAATTGTTATTTTTTTTAAGGACCTGTCAGGTATTCGCTACATTTATTGGGACTATATTGTTTTTTGTCTTCATCTTTAATTTTTTAATGTTACTTTTTGTCTCCTTCATATTTTATCTTCCAATCATTTCTTATCCCTTTCTAAAGTAAATTACTTTCTTAACTTCCAATATTGTGTTGTTGATTTTATAATATCTCGAAATCGTGTTGCTGTTCAATACGAGCTGGTTGTAAATTACAAATTACACTTTTATTATTACTTGCGACCAGACATTTGTTAACTAAAAGTTGTTAATTTGAAAGTTGTTAATTTGTTAAGTTGAAAACGGAAACGTTTCCTCCAAGTGTAAGTTTACAATTAACAACTTTTAGTTAACAAATGTCTGGTCGCAAGTAATAACAAAAGTGTAATTTGTTATAATATCTATTAATATTCCTTTTCACAACTCCGACATTTTTGTATATTAAAAATTGGATAATTGTCCTTAATTCGGACTTAGTCCTTCGTGTTATATCTTCTGTCCCATTGCGTACCTAATGCTTTGAAAGATTTGACTCATTTTAACTGCTATTGGGGTTAGGTTTACTTCAGTAATGTGAGGTTGTGCATGTTAATCATGATCCCGTCCTATATCCTACAGGAAAGTTTAATAACCTTATTTTTATCGTATTTATTTTCACAGCCCATCCGCGTCTTTCATAGGTGATAGAAAAAAGAACTGTGGTTCTTAAAAACAAAAAATGACTCGTCCAGTACTAGAGCCTCTATTGAGATATATTGTTTTTACTTATAGTAGTTATTGATGAATTTTACATAATACTGTTATAATATACTCGTGTTACATAATATGAATGCACTCGTAGTTGTTCCACCATAGTTACTGTTTTATTTTATTATTATTATTATTATTATTATATATATATATATATATATATATATATATATATATGCATAGAAGGATTTAATCTTAGGTAACTTTTATTAGTAGTTATTTTTTTATTATTTTTGTGGTACTGGGGCTGTTTCTAATATTTAAATTATATATTTATGCCTATTAAAATTTGTTGTATTATCTAATACGACTATTGTTGTTGATATTGTTCTATTAATATAAAAAGTAACGATTTATCTGTGATAGTTTCATGCTATTGCTTTTATTAATTGTTCCTATTACTGAAGCTAATACATTGTACACTATTTCTATTATTGTTTTAAGATTGTTTTTTGTTCATTATATTTCTATTTTTGTTGATAATATTAGTACTATTACTGGTTAGCATTTTGACGATTTGATGTATTATTTATTCAATTAGTGCGCTTCTATTAGGTCACTCTCTACCTATAGTGTATATTTTGTTCAAATTTTCAGTCGTTAATAAAATACGTTTTATCAATCCACTCAAGTGCAAATACATTTTTTAAAATTAGTAATGGATGGCAATTGATGTTATTACAGTTTTTCAAATATTAGTTGATTAACAAATTTAATTATTAAATTTTATTTTTATGTGGGAGAAAAACTTTTCACAAAAGGGGCAAGGTATGCAATATAGTTATTTCGACCTATTAGGATTAAAATAAGTGATAAAATATGATTTCACAAAACAGCTGATTTTATATTATAGGTTATGTGATAGAACAGCTGTTTTCACGCATAGGTTATTTTCTTTATTTATATTATTTGTAGTTATTTAATAAAAGTAACTAAAATAATTTTTATTCATTTAAGTAGGGATTAACTATTAAAAAATTGTTGTTTGCATAAAAGCTGCTCATAAATACTGTCATAATATGAATTTTATTTTTTACCTACAAAGATTTATGCTATTAAAAAATTTGTTAATAAATTCGAAATTTATCATCCTTTACGCATTAAGACTTGAGTATTGATTTTATCATAAATCTATTGATTTTCGAATTCAAAAGTCTCGCAATGCAATCAGAATTCTGTAAAAACAAAAAGATCGAGAAAACCGATGACTTACAATGAGAAATGGTTCGGTGATGTGAAGTACGGCCAGATTGAACGTTTCGATAAGGCTGACGGTAGCCGAGTAAATGCATAGACGGAGTGAAAAATTATACCAAATCATAATGCAAGACTGTTGGAATGAATTTGAGGATGTGATGCCTGTGACAGATATACAAACTAGCAACTCATTAACGTATTCATGAGTCACAAGAGAATAGTTCTACTCGAGGCCTAGTAGTGACGGAATCATTGTTTCTGTGACCGTTGGCCGACACACATCTCCCAAGGCTAAGGTAAGCCGGTAACTGACTGACACTCTTCTGTATATTTAGCAAACATAAATCTTTTTTCTCTTCTTATCTGTGTTTTATATTTATAAAATTATTTACGTAATACTCTTCTTAAAGATTGTTTTGATATTTTAATTTGTTTTCTCATAAGGTCTGTATTCGAAGGTAAATTGATAAAAATGTTGCATCTAGACAATATCTGTCTTTCAAAATAATTTAAAAAGTAAAACTAAACTTACAGTACATAAATTCTTAATATATTCATCATCATTTCCGTTAGGAATGTTTCTATATATTTGAGTACAGTTGTTTCTTTTTCCTTACATTACAATACTTTCTTTTGTTGACACGTTTCGGAGTTTCTCGATTTTCAAAACTTAAATCGTACTATTCGGCCAAACTTTGTTACTGTACATAGCTAAAAAAAATATTAAAAAATTGTTTCCTTCTTATAAATCAAGCCTAGATTTTTTTAAAAGACATTTAAAGCAACTTTTATAATATGTTTGTTAAACTAAAATTTTATTAATTAAACTTGCCTATAGTAGCACTTACTTATATTTGTTGAGGACGGTCGTTTCGGGAGATGTGTCCCATTGCCAATTCAGACCTCAACAAATATCAGTAAGTGCTACTATAGGCAAGTTTATAAACATATAAAAGTGTTTAGTGAAAACTAGTAGCTCACGTGAAGATGTATTAAAAGTTAAACCGACCATTTATTTTAAGACGTTAATTTTAAATTGGCATTACTCTAAATTCAATTCATAATCGATTAATAAGTAATAATTATAAACAGCTGATTTAAACATGTTTCTATTATTATATTATATTTATGTAGTAATATTAAAGCTCAGTTTTTGAACAATTAGTATCTTATTATTTACTAAACAATAACAAGCTTAAACTCACAACCAATAAATTATTTTCTCACGCCTTTTTCAATAAAAAAGTATTATATTCTTTAAATAAACTACTCGAATTCTAAATAAATGAGAAAACTGTTGATACTCGAGTCAAAGATATTTATTTTATTAATGCAACGATTCTGCAACTAGTTCGTTGTCGTTATCAAGCCTGAATATAATATTAAATTTATTTTAATTGCACAATAAAAAAAACTAGTACACTCATTGTAATAACTTATATAAAATTCAATAAAATTTAGTCAAAAGTTAATGCAATAACCCGAAAAATTTTATCATTTATTTATTACTTGATTCGAGTGGTTATATACACACGAATTACACAAACTCTAAGCTATCACTACGTAACTAAAAATGTATTCACTAAAAACACTTAAACATATATTAGTTTTAATTAAAGAATAAAAATATGGTACAACTCACAAATAGACAATTTTTTTTATTTCAAACGCGTTTCAACGACTAATTTGTCGTCATCCTCAGTGAAGATACACAAATGAAATTAACTAAAAAAAATATATATATATATATATATATATATATATTTTAGTTAATTTCATTTGTGTATCTTCACTGAGGATGACGACAAATTAGTCGTTGAAACGCGTATGAAATAAAAAATTGTATATTTGTGAGTTGTACCATATTTTTATTCTTTAATTATAACATTCAGTCACGAGCCAGCTCGAATATTATTTATATATTAGTTTGTTACACTTGCCTATACTAGCACTTACATTTTTGAATTAAGTTACTTGAGTTATGTTGTGAGTTGACAATGGGACACAACTCCCGAAATATTCAATACTATAGATAAGTGTAACATTCTAATATATATAAATATACTACAACTCACAATTATAAAAACTTTATTATCATACGCGTTTCAATGACAATTTGTCATCATTATGAGTGATGCTACACAAATTAAACTTAATTGAAAAAACTAAACATAACCCATAATGTTTTAACAAAAGTAAGAACCGGATCTGGGCATTGTCAAATCTACAACCACAGCTACTAATATATTTACATGGAACAACATATGATAATAATAAATATTTAATTTTGATGAACCTATAATATTAATAAAACATAATAATAACAAAATTATTTAAATAACTTAAAAAGATGATATTTAACTTAAATTAATTTAAAATAATATTGACTTTTGAATTGGTCCTAATTCATTATTAACAATTTTATTTCTATTTCTATTTATAAATAAAGTTTCACATGCATCTAATTCATTAAAATTTATTACATTTTTTAAAAGGACAACATGTTTACTTTTAAACTCGTGTTTCTAGTCCAAACAATGCTTTGCTATAGCTGACTATTCAGGCCTATTATATTTAAAATAGGGAAAATGTTCTTTTCCTCCAACTTGTATGTTCTTTTCGTTTGTCCAATATAATTCATCTGGCACATATCATACTACAAACTATAAATTCCCGATTTGTTTTCATTTTTTATTATATCTTTTTGGTTCTCTAATAGATTTTATAGGTTAGTTCTTGTAACTAACGTTACTTTTACATTACTGTTCTTCTCCAAAGCTTTTTTAGCCAAGTTAGATAAAGGTGGATGGTAAGCTAATCTAATCCATTTTCTTTCCTCTCTATTTTTTAGTAACGTATATCTTGAATTATTAATTTTCGTCTGTATTGTTTATTCTAATATACGTCTAAGTGTTTTAGTGAAAAACTAGTAACACACATGATGATGGGATCAAATAGCATTAAAAAGATTAGAATGTTTTCTATTTATTCATAATAAGGATGATGCCTTTGCCATCGAAACATGTATGAGGAAGTAAATTAGTAATTTGAGTTTGTGTTTCTAATTATTTAATTATTAGCTTAGATTTATGTGCTTCTAAACAGGAAAACGATTGCAATAATGTTTCAGATATTGTTTTTTGAGAAATAGATTTTCAGGCCATTATTTTCGTACTTTAAAAGTCAAATGTTTCAAATATATGATTATTCACAAGATATCAAAGTAATATTTTATTAATAAAGGATTATTTTATGTTGAAGTAATATTTTATATTAAATAAAGGAAGATTTTGCAAATTTTTGAATGCACTCCATGTCAAAATGTGCAAATTTATTGCACTAAGTGGAATGGTATGTAATACACAATCTTTGAAAGGTTATATTTTTTTATAGTTATTTCTCTACACGCCACAGAAAATATAAAGTTTTATAAGTTTTTATAATGAATTTAAATTAATAAACTTCACACTTATAAAAATATTTTCGGTCGTTCTTATCTCAAAACGAAGTTGTAGTTCTTAAATGTTACTATTAGAAAATGTCCGTTTTTTAATATTTACGAAAGTTAAGGAAATATGGGTTGTATAGGTTATGTTATTCATGTTTTGACAAATAGTTATTGCGGAGCGGTATATATATATATATATATATAGCGATAAACTGTAAATTACGTTTCACATTTTTCTAAAGAATCATGAAAAAACCAGAACGTAAATAATATTGCTTTCGTTTGTCGGCTACATATAACAAAAATTGTTATTCTCGAGGATAAATAATAAATATAACCTATATTTCAAGTTTGTTATGTGTCAAAATTATTGACGAAATGTTTGGTGGAAAAATGTTTCTTCTTTATTAAATGCAGTCTGTTTCTCTCTCTCTCTCCCTCTCTCTCTAATTATTCTTTATTAAATACATTCCTCAAATAAAGATGAAAAAATTTAATGAAAAATGTATAAATT